>JANHQD010001637.1:0-18858 GCA_024721195.1 Marasmius sp. AFHP31 | reverse complement strand
TTCGGATACAGAGACGACGGCGGCAGAAGTCGACTAGCGGAGACGGCAGCAGAGACGGCGGAGGCAGTGAGCAAACAGCAAGGGCAGATAAAAGAGCTGGTCCCAACGACAAGTCAGATACATTGCAGATAGAGAAAGACAGAAATAACTACTCACCTGGTCCCAACGACAAGAGGTCAAGATGAGGGACCAGGTGTAAACTACCTAGCTTATATACCCAGTCAGAGGTCTGAGATATGAGTCGTGAACGAATAGGAAAGACAATAAGAAAACAATAAGGAAACAATAGTAGTCAAGTATAAAACAATAACGAGTCCGGAATGAGTAACTAGGAGATGAGAGAAGACAATAAAAACAATAGAACGAATGGGTCGTGAAGAAGGTGTAAAAGACAATAGTGTGAGAAGGAAATATGTGGGAGGGGGAAACGGGCGTCTGGTAGGCGTCAAAGAAACAAGTAAGCGCTGAAAGGGGAGTAGGCGCTGAGAAAGGAAAAGATAGGGGGAAAAGCGGCACTTCATGACACTATGTTGTTGTTGTAGCTACCTGTTGTATAAAATACCAAGAGAATGACATAAGTGTATAGGATATGTATGGGATTGTATGGAATTATAAAAGGGCTCACCTTGAGGTGTCCCGACAAGCTTGTTGTGGGAAGCTGACAGGCCACACAATACTATGACCCGAAACTAGTAAGAAGGAATAGGGTGGCGTCACTGTCTACTCCAACAAATAGTACGGAGGAAGGTTCCTCACCCTACCCTGCCTCTTGACATGGACAAAGTAGAGCAGGAAAACTTTACTATGAGGACCTTGGGAATGAATAAACATAATACTTCATGCTTTGGGCCCAACTGAGAAATATATGGTTGAGAACGCTGGGGAAATAGGTCCACCATTGCTCATCCTGTTTCACCTTTCCCTCGACTCCCTCGCCATCACACAGCGGTGACTTTGTCTCTGTCCTAAAGTGCTAGACGCTAAGACTTCAGATACAGAGACGACGACAGCAGAAGTCGTCTAGTGGAGACGACAACAGAGATGACAGAGGCAGTGAGCAAAGAGCAAGAGCAAGTGAAGAACTGGTCCCAACAACAAGTTAGATACATTGCAGATAAAGGAGAAGACAGAGTAACTACTCACCTGGTCCCAACAACAAGAGGTCAAGATGAGGGACCAGGTGTAAACTACCTAGCTTATATACTAGAATATGGGTTGTGTGAGAATAAAGAAAGAGAATAGGAAACAAGTGAAGAACAATAGTAGTCCAGGTATAGAACAAGAACGAGTAACTGTTGTATGTAAAAGAACAAAGAGAACAATGGAAACAATAGATGGAATCAGTTGTGAAGATGATGTGAAAGAACAAGGATGAGGAAGGAAATGATGGGAGTGATGTGGAAAGGGGAACTGGGTATCTGATAGGCATCAAAGTAACAAACAGGCGCTAAAAGGGTAATGGGTGCTAAGAAAGGGAAAAGATAGGGGGAAAAGTGGCACTTCATGACAAGACCCAAGATAATATAGGAAGCAAAAATCACAGGTAAGTCTTGTCAGATGTATTTGTGGCAGTGTGGCGTCATTGATTCTTTTGATTCTCGCCTTCTTATCAGTACTAAGAAAACACACATTAAATCCAGCCACATACCAACAGGATTTGATGGTTGCCAGACAAACTGAGGTTGCACAGGTTGTTGAACATGTTGAATATCATGTGATCAATTATTGCCATGTTGTGTACATGTACAACTAATGATAGGACTTGTTCCTAGTTACACTTGCGCTCTCATGCAAGTCTCACACTACGTATCTACCTTCATCATGAATGACTCTGTAGATATGTACCCTACTCTCATGCACACGCTTACAGCGAATAGCATTAGTAGAGCCTCCAATGTGTGAGGCACAACGGTCTGTTATACTTAGCAGACCAGTTATAATCTAGCTACCATGTATCTGCTTATATGTTGCTCACTCAGCATAGGAACTTATACCTACTTCTAGTAGTAGTATCAGTAAGCGTATTCACACTTACCTATGTCTGTATGACTAGTAGATAGGCAAGGACTTTAGTATAAAAGCTAGGTAGAAAGAGGCAAAGAGTCCTCAGTTCGATATACAACTTTACCAGTCTATTGCACTACAACTCAAGCATCTCAAGTCTTCTAACTCAAGTATCACCCATGTGAGGTTCATTTCATCTTACCCACTGTGCATTTAACTACGCTGGCTCAACACAGGCATACAATGACAACTTGAGACATGGGCAGAACTGTCCTAAAGCGCTAGACGCTAGGACTATAGAAACAACGGCGGCGGAAGTCGACTAGCAGAGACGACGACAGAGACGACAGAGGTAGCAAGCAGAGGGCAAGAGCAGATAGATAACTGGTCCCAACGACAAGTCAGATACATTGCGGATAGAGAAAGACAGAAATAACTACTCACCTGGTCCCAACGACAAGAGGTCAAGATGAGGGACCAGGTGTAAACTACCTAGCTTATATACCCAGTCAGAGGTCTGAGATATGAGTCGTGAACGAATAGGAAAGACAATAAGAAAACAATAAGGAAACAATAGTAGTCAAGCATAAGACAATAACGAGTCCGGAATAAGTAACTAGGAGATGAGAGAAGACAATAAGAACAATAGAACGAATGGGTCGTGAAGAAGGTGTAAAAGACAATAGTGTGAGAAGGAAATATGTGGGAAGGGGGAACGGGCGTCTGGTAGGCGTCAAAGAAACAAGTAAGCGCTGAAAGGGGAATAGGCGCTGAGAAAGGAAAAGATAGGGGGAAAAGCGGCACTTCATGACAAGAACGAGAAGGCTACGCCTAGGAAAGGGTGACAATGATGCTTCAAGCTACTACATATGCGGAAAAGTGTTTGAAATTGGTAGAACTTCATAGGTGTACTGGCAACAAAGTGTAATGTGCCCGAATTCTACTAGCCGAAATGTATGAGTTTTTGGGGTTTAGAGGCGAGTGGGTAAGGTCCCGATGGCTAACAACAGGCAATCCTGACTGTTCCAGATGTATGAATCACTTCTCCAACACAAAGAGGCACCGAAGATTGTCCCGATTGAAGGTGTTTTTGTTGGACAAGGTCTCCCGACAATGTCCAACAAAAAGTTCGGGTTGTCCTTTGGGGTATGTG
Organism: Marasmius sp. AFHP31; assembly: GCA_024721195.1. NCBI lineage: Eukaryota > Fungi > Basidiomycota > Agaricomycetes > Agaricales > Marasmiaceae > Marasmius > Marasmius sp. AFHP31. Next base: position 15,701 of record JANHQD010001637.1, on the reverse strand, counting down.
GACGGTCGCAACTGTTTAAGGTTCAATCCTACAACCTGGACAGCAAGAAAAGAGTCAGTAAACTGTTGAGAACGGAAGCACGCCTGTGGGCTTTAATGTTGTGGACAATATACTAGACGAGAACGATGAGCAAGTAATAACAGTAAGTGCAAAGATAATGTACATGATAGTTTTAGCTAGCTTATATAGGTTGTCGGGACCCGATTATTGGGTCCCAAGTCTTGTTATGTATGTATAAGAGTGTCAAGAGTCTGTGAGTCCAAGAGATTGTATTGTAAAAGTGAGAGATACTATCGGTAGAACTTATTGGGATGGCTTTGGGATCCGAAAAGCTTGAGAACGAAAGATTGGGTTGGTAGGGATGGGAAGTGGAGCATGGGATCTTGTATTGAGTGCAATCATGTGGAGGGTTAAGGGTGTCTGAAGTCCTGGTTTGATAGGTAAAGGAGGGAAGTGTCTGAAGTTGGCACAATGTCTTTTGGGACCCAGTGTGGGCGTTAATCGGCTCGGGAACATTAGGAGGAGGCATGGGAATAGTACTCGTGACATCTCGGCATTCGGTGTGAAGTGGCGGTGTGGGTCCTCGAGGTGTGCAGTAGGTCCATATCTGTGTGACTGGCAAAAGAATTTATAGGGTCGTTACACAAAGAACAACTTGAGTTTGGAAATTTGATAATAATACAGCACGGTATGTGACTCACAAACTACAGTATTTTACCAGTCCTTCAAACACCACGTACAGTCGAATTTTTCGGAGGGTTGCTAAAAATATGAGAATAGTTGATATCTAACCTGCGAGTGATTTTGGAGTACACCCTTCAAAATTTGTTCTGGGCGGTATGTGTTAACCATGCCTTACTGTATGTATTTTGGGATCTTAGATCGAAAGAAATGTATAAAAATAAGCTTCTCTGTTAGAAAATCCCTCAGTGGTTGCTCTCCCCACTGTGAAACGAGTTCAACATGATTCCCATGTCGGGGTGAGCGTGTTGGTGTCACGGATGTAACGTGTGTGACGGTCGTTGAACAACGTTGCCGTGGCAGCCTCCATGTCCCTCCATGAAACCATTTTTCACTCCAAATCGACCAAGTGGAATACAAAACCTACATCCTGATACGTTATAAGGGTCTAACCTGGGGGAACGACAATGAAGCCGTCGCCGGAACAGAACTCCCCTCCCTACATCCTATCATGCCTTCGGCTCGCGGCATGAGCTCAACACTCCCGTGACAGCTCACAAAAATTCTCGTACATAGATGCAGCTTCTGGATCAGCCACGGTGGCACATCAAATTGTTCAGAAGAAAAACATGGTGTGTATTTCGAGTCTGTCCTTGTCAATACTATCCCCTTTCAGGCAACAGTTACGGCCTCTGCTGTTGAGCTCCTGAGTAGCATCACTAATGAGCCTACTTTAGTAAGGACCGATATTTCTTGCGCCCCTATCATGCAATCATCATCAGCATCCACATCCACATCTTGATGTTCGGACTCAACAGATGTTGATGGTTTACGGTTTTTTGTTTCCTTTATGATTACATTGCCCAGTCAAGAGACGGGATACTGGATCTTTCTTCGCTCCTCTCTCCCAGCTTTACGCTCATTTCTGAAACGCCAGATTTCGACGGGTATTCACAATGAGACCCGGCATTCCATTCCTTTTGTGAGTACGTTCGGTGTAAAGAGAAGATAAGGGACCATATGACTAATTTCTTCAGTAGAACAATCTATTGTCTCCTCGGAGAGCTCGCCCATTGCTTCTCCATTGCAGGAATGCCAGATCAAGTCACCGAGCGCCAAGCGGTCATCTTGACCTGGTTTTGGGGGCCCGGGGACCCAACAAAGGTGCTCCTTGCAAAGACACGTTCAGATGCCCCGGTAGCCGGAATCCTCGACAATTCCATTTCTATTACGGCGAATGTTCAAACGCAAGGTATCTTGACCCACACCTTCCCCGATGCTGAGTAAGTCTGCATGAGTTTATGGTCGATCCAATATCCCTTGAAAATTTCTGCAGGACTGTCTCCATGGTGGGATACGACCTTAACCGGGTAAATTACGACTCAATCGTAAGAGATGGTCAACCACGACCGTACGTCAAAAATTCTGAAGTTGATATAGCATTGAGCTAAATTGTATCTAGCTCGTTTTTCTTCGAAGATAAACATAAGATCACCGTCGTGCTCACAAGTTCACCTGCATTCCCAACCACAGTCAGCTCAGTATCGCGCAGTTCATCCTCGCCCGGTGGCACTCTGCAGTCACAAGCTCCACAAACTGGCACGCAATCACGGTTGTAAGTTAACCAATATTTAGACTGTTACATGTGATCTCAAAGCATTGGCCAGAAGTGCAGCCCCGACCTCGACGGCAGCAACCACAATCACTCGTGTGATATTTACCGCCAGTGACAGCTCTCAAGGAATCAGGTACGTTTCGGGTTCCCCATACAAACTTGAACAAAAACAAACAATATAAAGTTCGAGCAATCCTCAAACTCGTGAAGCGAGCGGTCGACCAGCAACACAGGCAGAATCTAGCGCACTCCACTCGTCGCTTCAACCAGACACGAGCTCCGTCTCGAATCCATCCAACACAAGTGCTCCCACAATCTCGAACAACGAGAAACTCAATCCTGGGCAGATTGCAGGAGCAGTCGTAGGAATCCTCGTACTTCTTCTACTTATGGCCGCGGTATGGAGAGTCCGAAAAAGGAGAAGAGACGAGGAGAGTCCGAATGTGCCTTTCGGCCACGTCAATTTGGAACCCTTCACTCTCCGCGACGGCAACGAAGTTGGGAAGACCGCAGTCCAACTTCAGGCGAGGCAAAGACAAGGTCCCGCTGTCCATTCAACGATAACTGAACAGCTTAGAGAACATGGAAACTCTTCTCGGGAGATCCCGACACAGCCGACACTACAGACGACTGCGGAAAATGATGCTATTATGGGGGAGTGTCAGGGATCAGTGGGGGTCTCCAGAGTCGGAATCTTCCATCATACGGATAGTGGGTGGAGGCTCGCGTTTGATAGGCGCTCCCAGCCATGTGAAGGAGAAAATAGAGTCACGTTAGAAATGCCGCCTAGCTACTCTGGTCGTTGAGCTAGCTGAAAGTGATGCGCCTCTGCAGATCCTGTTTTTGAGAGTCGATGCGAACAGTTTGGCCTGTGTAGTAGGAAAAGTGAATCCATTGTGTATCACAAACGCGACGAAGGTACTCGCAATGAACAAGAGCGGCTTATATGGCCCTGATTTTGGGCTCAACAAGGATCCCGACATGATGGTCAGTAGCTCACCGTCAAGATTATCATTGCTGGAGCGGTAATCAGACGAGTCACAATCATTAGGATGACTTGTAGGATGATGGATAATGGTTTAGGGCCGAGTATACCTGTGACCACATGGATCTGATCAGCCAGCAATCGTCCCCCGTTCGTTTCCTTTCCTCGAGTGCCTAAAAAACCTCACGAGGTGCCAATTCTAAAGCAAAATGACTGGTCAGAGTTTCGGATATACCTGTGGGTGGACGTATCGTATCATATTCCGAAGCCACCGGTCACATGATATCGAACACCGCAGCTGGGCTGAGTTGAGGTAAACTACCTTTGATGTAGCCGAGGTTCGTCCGGTAACGGGATCGCGAGTGTTTCCGCCAAACCCTTACCGGATCTTGACAGTAATATTTTTCAAAGTACTCAACTGAGCTCAACGGGTAGCTTTGATATGATGCAAAATACCTGTGCTGATGAGCTAGTGAAACCAGATCCGCAGATTGTAATAATGTATACTTCGCAATATTTGTGGCTAAGTCGGCCTTATTTTTGTAAGCTCCAATAGGGTTGACCGTAAAAACAGCCTATAGGTTACGTTCTTTTTCTCTCCCTGTACGTTGGGTTGGACTCTCCAAACTCGGCCCAACTCGTCCATGGGCCATGTTCGAGCTCCAAAGCAGTGCTTCGCCTGGGTCTTCTTGCTCTAGCCCCTTCAGCATCGGCAAACTCCATTCGAGACGCTATTGTTCTCGTGCTCCCGAGAAACCTCACTGTGAGAACGGCAGACCCTAAAGAACAACTCACCTTGGAGTGAATGTCAGTTTTCATGTTAAAAAACAAATTTTACACTTTGGGGCGGGCTCCACATTAAAATTTAACCTTTCCCAGGGTGAGTCGAAAATGATGGCGCTAGATAGACCAATGGTTACGGCTTTGTGAGACAGGGACGAGAATAATTAGGATCGAAGGGCGCTAACCGTTGGTAATTTTCGAAGCACCGAGAAGCGGTATCCCAACTCGTTTTTGGGAGTTCCACATCGTGTGGCATCGACGTATTTTTGCGGGTCGAATGTGAGTAATACCTCGGCAAACCAAATTATCGCTGGACGAGAAATTTACCGTCATCGCTTTATAGTTTACCGTAGACCAGGAACACCGACTGTCAATGCCCGAGGCAAGTCAACCTCGGATTCGAGGTTTGATGAGATTTGAACTCGTAAATTTTGCTCACCGACAACGTGCCAACTGGCACCACGATAGCCTGACGAACCGTCAAGAACGGGTCGAGCCTTTCTTCGAGTGAGGCCATGGGCGGTGGGGGGAAAGGTCAAATGAGCTTGCTGTATTGCAGCTGTCAGATATATGTTACAATTTCAGTCATTAATTTCATAACATCGTCGTTTCCATGGAAGCCTTGGGACATACTTCATATGTATCGGAGGACCAATTGACCCATTGAGCACTGTGCTCTAATCCTCAAAGCGTGGCGTCGATCCTTCTCAATCGGGCGTCGGTGGTCGTTGTGTAGAGTTAACAATCGGACCCGCCGGCACGTTCGCTACTTGTCATTTACTTCTCGAGCTAAACTGAGCTTCAATGTTCCGGGTGAGGGAACTGGGGAGGGAGAAAGGGAGTTAGTCATAGAGCACCGGGCGCAGTATGTTACGGGAGTACATACCTACGAGTGGGTAGATTAAATATACCGCCCGACGCTGAAGAAAAATGCCTCTTCGCCTGAAGGCGCCATAGTGTTCTGACAGATCGCATCAGATAGACTAAATTCTCCACAGATGCAGGGCTGGGGATATCCGACGTATCCGATGTAATCAGTCAAAGCATGGATTGAACGAATGGCGGAGAATGGGAGGTACGCAGCCATGCTTCATTGGATTGGACGAGAGGACATAAGTGAGACCAAGAGCAAGGGAAATTGGCACGGCATCAATCACATCGTTACATTTATTGCTCTAAGTACACTGACCAGCGGGGTGGGAAGAATAACGAGAGGAACTCACGGAAAGGATGATAGGATGAGGCAACACTGAGTCGGACATTACCCATCCGGGTACGAGCTAGCCAGTGAAGCTCGGAAGTGTTAACAATGGGTACGACATAGCTCATGGCTATTGGCAGCGTAGACCGTGAACCTTTGAGGGTGAAAACCCATACCGGGCTCGATGCCGGACGCCAAAAACAAACATTTTCTCAGCCCCGGACCCGGTGTCCAGTATATGAACCATGCCGTGTAATACACTCCTCCTCCTGCTCCTCGGGCACCAACGCCCAACGTCACACATTCCCTTGACGGGCCACGGCATACCCAAATACTGCACGATTTTTTCGTAGATGTCACACAATCTTGACCCAATTATGTGCTCATAGAGAACAGGTTTGTTGAGGCTTAAGGGTCAAACGGGGAGATGAACTCATAAAGTCTGCTCCTCACAGGCCCAAAGATGGTGGTTTCAGAGAAAAAAGAAAATAAGAATACAAGATTTATTTGGCTGACTACGTCACAACTGTGACTCTACACAGCTAATTTGCCGCTTGCAGAGCGACCGGCAATCACCCATGGAGCTAGCGCGTTACGTCAACGATATGTTGATGATAATCTTTTGTGATGATGAGAACTGGATTTCTGGCCGCTCTCATGGTACAAGTAGGTAGAAAATGAAAGAAACGAGGGATACACTACAGCACGGTTTAGGGTGCTAAACATAGAGATTAAAAGAAAGAATCCGACATGACGGACGTTCCCAAAAGCGAGCAGCTTGTTAGGCACTCGTCAAACGGAGAACTCCCGAAATTCACGAATATTCGTTCTCAAGTCCAGAACAGTGCGCACTGCGCAGCGATATGGAGCGCATCGTAATCTATGACGACAACGACCACACTGAGCCTGTTATACGTGAATCACCAGGCCTCCCCTCGTCCGCTGTCTCTACCATTTTCCAAATCCCACCCCTCTCGTGGCCTTACTTGCATCATGACTCGTATCCGGATTGTCATGTCGCTCCTCAATGAAATTCACCGAGAATGCTAACATACCCTACTCTCACTTCTCTGAACACCTGGAGATACCTTCAATCCCAGGCCCATGGTGCAAATGGGACTCCCAACGAGCCCAGCTAGACCCCTCATCCCGAGAATCAGTAGGTATATTCAGGTCAAAAAGCCCGGGCACGAATTCAACGATCCAACAAGACCCTGTCCTCCCTATTGAAGTAGCTACTTTCACACCCTCTTCCGTTGATCAAGGCCGCATTTTATTTCAAGCGGATAAAGCTGTGAACGTGTGATTGGATTCTTAGAAGATCTTTTCCTGTCGGGTGCGGGAACGCCTCCTCCACAAGTCAGCGAGACCAGAGGTTTTCCTCATTAGCAATCTGCTCAACGGGGAAGATCATATGATATCAAACGGGTGCAGATAACCTATGTTTTACTGATAGTAATCAACGCAATGACCAGTACGTACGGTGTAAAATGCGGGTAATCTAAGGCAGATATTCTATTCAGAGCCCCTACCGGGCAATTGCACGTTCCGAAGGAGGTCGAAAGGGTCGTCACACCGACAGTTGGAGAGAAATGGAGGTTACCAGTGCCTTTAGTCACGGCCAGGAATCTAAAGATGACTCGACCGAGCCACGGGATATTGGATGAGCGGCAGGGCAAAAATGAAACGTGGATTATAGATGAGTGGGATCATGATATTGGAGTTGGAAAGAAGGAGGGGTGGAGCACACGTAACCACTTGTATTTAGGGAAGGTGGGAAACTTCCGGAACCTGTCGTGGACGCCAAAGAGGGTGTTGGCTTTTCTCGGTCAACCACGAACCATGGCTTGAGAGTCATTGGCTTTCCGGGTGCAGTGCTGGTCAGAATTGACGAATGATAATCTCAAGTACCCCAGTGTCGGCCGATATCACAATGATAAATCTGTAGCAATCAGCGAAGTGCTTTAAGTATATATACTGGAGCTCATAACTACATTGCAGGCATCGAAGGCCCGATCAGTGAGCGTTATGGTCGAGGACATCTCCCTTGTTTCAGCCAACTTGGCGTCTGTAGTGATTGAAAGCGCCCTATACGGGGTCTTTCTCCTTCTGAGTGCCCTCTCACTTTACGCCATCCTCAAAACCGATGGTCGATCAGCACCTCAATATGGCTACAATAGCAGCTCGGGAGTGGTCACCTTTGCCTCCTTTCAGCGCACGATTAAGCGACCACCATTCATTGGTGGGCTTGCGATGATTGGAACTGTTACAGGCGTGCGTCACCATTTGACTCACATTTCATCCCTATTCTCCTTGCTTAGCAGCGTTGCATAGCACTGGGTCTGCTCATTCATTCGCCTTTTTCTAGCTGTACTCCACTACGAGGATCCGACGCTTCTCTATTCCAAATTTGATCACCCTACGGAACCTGTTAAAGTCGGGTATCATATGGCATCGTTGATACTGGGAGACTCGATAATGGTGAGCATTGAGTACAGTAGCCAAGGGATCTTCATCCCTCTATGGTCCCCTTGACAAGTCCTCCCCCCTAGATCTATAGGCTGTGGGTAGTCGGTAACCGAAAACTTTCGATTATCGTTTGGCCACTACTTACAAATATAGGGCTTGTTGGTGAGACTCCCCTTTTCTGTCAAGATCTCGGTGACACAAACACGAACCAGTCTCCGGAGTCGGTCTTACCTACCAGCTCGCTATTTACAAAGACGGTCACACTATATATGCTCGTGAAGGCAGTCGGTGGATCACGACAGAGATCGTTCTCACGCTGTGGTACGTGATTTCTACAAGCCAGAGACTCAGCGGACTCCTGACAGTCATATCAAAGTACGACTCTATATTGTAGCTGTGAGTGTCGGTTCCATTTCGATTATCAAAGCACGAGTCCAGCTTTCGTACGCAGCGTTCATCGCTTGGCATATTTGGAACCAGAGAAGAGAAGCTTTGCCATTGTTGGCGAGTGGCGAATCGACCCTCCTCACGGCAAGTATCTCAAACTATGAATCCCACTCATACTGACAAGCTAGTTGCAGAGAGCTTTCACTGTCTTTGTTGAAAGTGCCGCATTATACACGTATGAGCGTCATTGAGGTGCTCCCTTTGTGATTTCCGTCTAAGGCACTTCGTCACAGGATTTGGACGATTGTATTCCTTGCAGGTTACCAGACCGAAAACCCGCTTCATTATTTCATGGCCAATTGCCATGCTGTTGTCGCTGGGATATCGGTCATGTCAATCAAAACGCGCATGTTCTTCTCATTGCAGAACACTGGTGGCCAGAAAACCTTCAGCTCTACCTCTGCTATCGATTCGAGTCGCCGCTACCCCGCCCCGAACGAGGATGTTACCGATACACACGATGGATACTCCCTCCGCACTATTCCCCCGGTCACCGTGAAAATCAGCCGTATTGTCGAACGCGAGGATCCAAGGATATCGAACAAAGGGGATATTTTCGACCTCTGAATCCGAGTGCTGAGCTCAGTCGGTACTGTCCTCGGTTGGCCCATAATCTGATATGTATTCCTATGGATCTTATCTCGAGCTCAAAGGTCAGACTCCTGTATATTGAGTAATATTGTAAGAAATGATTCAGTCTACACATACTTCGACCCAAGCTTATCGGTCAGTCATGAATGGGAGATCAGTGGGCGTCGTTGTCGTCCCTCCTTTTGTGTTGCCCCTTACCATGGCGTTGAATTTCCCAGTAAACAATCCAACGCTGCCTCATTAATCCGGTCTGAAGCTCCTATGCTCGTGAGTAATAATCCGAATCCGACCGGCTGAAGTTGCCGTATACCTCCAAGATCTTGAATGCAGAGAATTATTGAGTCGTTATACATTCATTTACCCCACCGTACCCATTGGCTAACACTCTCCCTACTCATCTTAGCTCCGAGCCCTCAATTGACTATTCAAGTTGGCAATTCTTGGGAACCTATAACCACTCTCAGTGATATCTGTATAAGAGCAAATGGACCCAAATCTAGTCCATCCCTATGCAGCTCTGCTTCCAACCTCTGGCAGTAAGAAGTGTCCTTTAAACGCAAGTTTTCTCCACCGTCGGTATATAACACATCCCAACTCCCGATGTTTTCAATCTCTGATGTTCCTCCAGGTTAGCAATGTTAATCAAGGTCGCCCATAATGTCGAAGCACAAGCTGTCGGAAAGCTCCTCAAGCCGTTTGTATCCTCAGATATGTGAATGATCAGTCTGAGTAAACTGAGCAATCGGTTGTTTTTTTTCACGGGACGAGTTCAGTTTTCCACAACTTCGATGGTACCCAGAAAAAGAAACGGTTGGTTGCGGAACACTGCTGCAAGTTCACCCTGGCTCTTTGTCAGTCTTGCGACCATAAACGAACCGGACGTGGCGATCTCAAGGGTATCTCTACAGGACTCCGGGTTTCGTCGCCCCTTTCGTGCTTGGGGTGGTGGAGCTGAGCGCTCAGCGCCGGCGGGTATCCACAGCCCACATGCCAGAGTTATCTCTCGTCCTCTCGACAAATTATCGTAATCTTCGTGCTTGAATAGCTGTACAGGTTCGCAATCTTCCATTCAGGGTATAGGTAGGACAATCGTGCACTATCTCTAGTAGTACCTCCAAGCCAGTTCTCCCTAACAATCAAAGCTCCTCCTCACATGCGATCGGATCCAACGTCACAGAAACCGAGGTATAGTTCACGTTGAAAAGATCACCTATAGCGAAAGAGGGAATCTCAGAGAGCCTCCGAATAACTAGGCGGCATTTCGAATACGCTTCTTCTACCAGCCTCAGATGGTTGAGAGATGGATCTCTCGAAAGCGAGCCGCCACCCACTGTCCGTGTGATGAAAGACTGGTCCTCTCGGCGCTTCCGAGCTCTGGCACTCCTCTGCGATAGCATGTCCATCCGCTGTCGCTGGTAGTGAAGTTCTCCCGGAAACGGTTTCGCACTCTTGTGCATCTGTAGGCTCGTTGGGCTGTTCGAAGGCTGGAGGGTCGTTTAAGCGGAATGAAGAGATAGATCTATCCTTCGCGTGATAAGATGGCTTTCTCGTGACTTCGATGATGCCAGTACGAGGATATGGCTGTACATTTGAGGCACCGGAAGGTACCTCCTGAGTACTCGCGCTTATTTTTCTCCTCTTCGCGACAATCCATCCCACAGCCATCAAACAAAGAGTGGAGATTGTGCCCAGGTCGATTCCAGCAATCATACCGGAATTCACACCCTTCATTTTAGCAACAGGGATAGGGAGGCTTGATGTAGGGTGTAACCTATGTTGTACCCTCTTCAGCTTATTCTATCTTTAAAGAATGAATAGCAACATACTCATTACTTGTTAATGTTCTCGATGAGCCTGCGCGACTATCCCTTCCAGCCGTCCCTGGCTCTAGTTCTCTCGTTCGCGTTGTGTTTGCCGAGCTTGAGGGTGGTTGTGAGCTACTTAGACACATCCCTCTTTGATTCCTTTCACCATAGTGAGATTTCGTACGCACGTATTATTCGCCACTGACGCCAACGAGGGCGAGCTGTTGGACGCGGTGGGTGGGATTTCATCTCGGGTCGAAGACGAGGCTTTATCTCCGGACATCGGTGACGCGGGGTTCGATGTTGCCTGTGTTGTTTGACCCAATGGACTCATGTCAGAGGGTGTACCCTGTGTTTGGGACGGGCTTCCAGTCATAATGACAATCCCACGATTATCCACGAAGAAAGGTGAGCTGGAAGAGTGGTTCAGGGCCATAGATCTATCCGCCCGGAGTGTGGCTTACGGTCGAGGTTGAACCGGTTGAACAATATCATCGAATTTCGCAGTTTGTAAGTCATATCCGACGATAGAGAGCGTCCTATGTGAACCGTGTTCAGAATCTAAACTTTGACCGTGACTATAACCACGGATACCACCCGAGGTTCATGAAGGTAGCAGTCAAGACGCCCTGCACCTGCGAAGTTGCCACGCTGACGATAGGAGACACTGGACCGGCATCGAGTGCATCTGCGGCAGTTTTGGCAAGAACAAAACTCGTTGGATCGTTTGTCCCGCGAAACCACGTAAGTGCGACTGCTTGTCTCGTTGTTACTTGATCAGGAATTCCTTCGATGGAGAAGCATTGAGTGCGCTCTAATGCGAGTAAAGACAGTATACTAATTTCTCGGGCTTTTCAGCTACTGGTCGGGCATATATAACTGACAGAACAAACTCACAAAAAGAGTGGGGGGCGGACGGGCATGATAGAGACCTGTCAATGCTCGATACTGTAGGTGGATGAGAAAGTGGGGGAAAGGAAGTGAGCATTTCTAAACTTGCATAGAATTTCAATGCTGGTAGAGATGTCAAGAATAGAACAAGATAATCATGATATGGAATCATGATAGGGATGTGGATGGGGATGGCAAGTTCGATCAGACTCTGACGATCTGTTTCCCGTATGCTGCAATTCCCTTCCACCCGCCTACACGAGGAAGGTCGACCAGTAGGTCTTACACTAAACTAAGAGACTCGATGACCAGGCTTTCATCAGCTTCTAACGCCCAAGTCGGAGCAGTGCTCATACTGACGTAACGTGCTGGCCAGCTCCACGGGCGATTGCCGGTCGCTCTGCAAGCGGCAAATTAGCTGTGATCTTTTCTCTCTAGGACCATCATCTTTGGGCCTGCCGAGGAGCAGACTTCGTAAATCCGTCTCTTCGTTTGACCACTTGGCCCCAACGAAGCTGTTCCCTCCTGGTGCTCCTCAAGTTCGCGCAAGATCGCCTTCGACTGTCCGGCAGTGGTGCTCTGGGCCTTACAAGTCACCCGAAGAGTTGGCAACGACACGATGCGATTTTTGCCAACACGGCATCCTATCCCAGATTGCATGGGTGGAGGTACGTCGTCGACACTGCTGTTTTTTATGATAAATCACTTTTGTCAAATACCACAACACCCTCCTTCCATCAACGCCGGCATCTTTCCCTAGCATGAAACACTGCTATTCTTTCAAACCTCTCTGGCCATTCCCCTCGGACTTTCGGCCAACAAAAACGCTGAGAAGAGTTGCTCGTCCACGGGCATGCTCCACTCTTCAACCGGCCGGTCAAATGTGCTCTTTCCCTATCTCTAAACCTGTGCAATTCTCCTAGCCACGCACTTGGGTGTGCTTCAATGCTCCTACTGCGCCGACTACACTTATTCTTTATTGCCTCGGTGCTGAAAGAGGCGATTGTAGTTGGGTACCTACCTCACTTCACACCCATCCTACGGTCCTCGTTTTTTAGATTCCACATGATTGCTATTCGCTCACTTGTAGGTTGTTGTCGCCTTCTGACCATTGATCCAGTGTTTCCTCATACCCACTGTCAACGCTCCGGAGTTTCACTAGCTAGCTCAATGGGTAATGTCCTCGGTGTCGGCTCATCCTATCATGCTGTCCGTAAGTTCCTCTCGTTATTCTTCTTGCCCCGCTGGTCAGTGTACTACGATAAACGTAATCATGTTATATATGCCGTGCCGATTTCTGTTGCTTTTGGCCTCCTCGTCGAATCCAATGAAGCACGGCTGCATACCTCCCATCCTCTGCCATCCTTTCAATCCGTACTTTGATTGATTACATCGAATACGCCGGATATCCCCAACCCTGCATCTGTGGAGAATTTAGGATTTCTGACTGATGCGATCTGTCGGAACGCTACGGCGTCTTCAGGTGAAGAGGCTTTTTTTTTCAGCGTCGGGCGGCACATCGAATCTACCCACTAGTTGGTATGTACTACCGTAACATACTGCGCCGGGTGCTACATGACTCACTCCCTTTCCTCCTCCCCAACTCCCTCGCATCGAAACGTTAAAGCTCAGTTTAGCTCGAATGGTAGTAAATGACAAGCAGCCAATTGCCAGCGTGGTTATCTCATTCTTAACTCTGAACAACAACAACAACAACAACCAACGCCCGATCGAGAAGGATCGACGCCACACCTCGGACTTTTTGTGGATGTATCGCAGTCGAGCGTAGCGCTCAATCGGTCACTTGTATACAAAGTAGGTCCTAAGACTTTCAGGGAAGCGACTAGTTGCGCATTTAATGACTGGAACTGTATCATATATTCAGCAGCTGTGAATACAGCATGCTCATTTGACCTTTCCCCCCCCCACCGCCCATGACCTCACTCGAAGAAAGGCTCGCCCCGTTCTTGACGGTTCGTCAGGTTATTGTGTTGCCAGTGAGCACGTTGTCGGTGAGCAAATTTCACGAGCTCCAATCTCAAGTTCAAGGTTGACCTGGCTTGGGCATTGGAAGTCAATGTTCCTGGTCTACGGTACGCGCTCTTTTGTTCCGCAATCCTCAGCTCGAGACCTTAGCTCCTCTCATCCCATACCTTCAAAGGCTTTTACATCCTCCTCTTCGGCACCACAGTCCGCCTCTTGCTCAGAACTGCTACGCCCAACCGAAAATCCTATCTTGGGATGACAATAACTCTGTTCAGTCTCGCGACAATACACGTCTTCATTCAGTGTTGGAGTGCGATACGCCAGTCGATTATCAATTTTACTGCTGCCAAGACGAGGGACTATACCCGGCTATTGGAGTATAACAATGGGAATGGAATGAAGACGGCTCATTTGTGAGTGATTCCTTCCGGTTTTAGCTCTGGTCACTGAAGGTCTGGTTAGTGCGATTTTGAACATCGTTCCGATCCTCTTGAAGTCAGTACTCTTTGTCAACTTCGGGTCCGAGTCGTTAGGTCTGACTATACATTTCATTCTCTAGTCTTACCGCCGAAGCGATGATAGTAGATTTCTTGTCCAGCCATGTTCTGATTTCTGGAGGTATCGCTCACATTCGGCCCACAAAGATACATCGATGTTACACGATTTGGAACTCCCAGAAACGAGTTGGGATACCACTTCTTGGTGCCTCTATTATCATGGACGGTGGGTATCTTCACTCTATATGTTCCCCTAACCCTGTCTCACAAAGCCGTAGCCATTGGTCTATCTAGCGCTATCATGGGCACTGTAGCCTTCTCGGACAAGTCAAGGCCAACGAGTCCAGAACTATTTAAAGTCGGAGACGAACTCCTGAGTGGTTGGGCTCTCGCGAGTCTTTCGTTCAACGGGTTTGTTACCATCTTGACTTGTAAGTCACCAAATTAAATGACGAATTCAAACCTCGCCCTGATGGTCCTCTTTGCCTTTATTCCGGATTCAAGCTGGAAGGATATGGCACGTCAGCCGAGACGCACGGAAGACGATGGGGGAAGATGTGAAGAGGAGATACGAGACCGTTGTGGCGATAATGTGCGTCTATGGGACAAGCTTGAGCCGAGATTCCATTCGCCGACTGATAAGTGTATTAATCTTAGTCTGGAGTCTGGGATACTCTATCCAACTGTTCAACTCGCCCGAACAATCCTCAACTACACGTATACCATCGGACCTATCCCAATCGATATTGGACCTTTGTCGACGCAGGCTGCCGTGGGTACATTCCCTCTGAGTTTGTATCCCCGCTTATCATCAACATTCATAACCTAGGGGATCGCTCCAACACTAATCATCGCCCGAGCAGCCGGTGGAAGGTCTGTCCGGAGCACGTACCCTACAAGGACTCGGAGTACTGTAGCATCCCGAATGCAATTCGCCGATGCTGATGGTACAAGGGCGAGAATACCAAGGAGGAGCGCTGACTTAGAAGTTGAACTTGGCGCACGAACTAGTCTGTCATACTCTGACGCTAGTCCAGACTTGGAGAGTCCGAGTCAACGCACAGGGAAGGGGAAGGAACAGGCAACGATTTAACTTATATAAAAGTATTGAGCTTCTCTCGATATTTAAGATACGAGGTTCAAGCATATGAGGGCCCTGAATTTCACAGTAGGGTGCGTACGACGGGGTAAACGAGTGTTGAAGGGAGCGAGAAAGGACACAAGCCGACGTTTTTACTCCTGACGCCAACATTTGCCTGCCTTTTCGGCACTCCAGGACTTTGAGAACGATGCAAGGACAAATAACGCCTGCGTCGGTTCTTTCCGAACGGCCACCATGAAGAATTTCTAAATCGCTATCTCCTCACCTTAGGCACCGCTTGTGACAGCATGAGGTAGGCCTTAAGGGGGGGTTCCTTGTACGTGAGAAACCCACCCTCGAGGCCCTCCTCGGAAGCGAGGTACCTCCCATATTTATCACCTCGAGGTGCCTCTGAGGATGGGTCACCTCGCGCGCACCGTTCCATTGGTTCTGAGCAGGGAGAAAAGGTAACATTCAGGGAGAAAAGGGTACATTTGATACAGTATGTTGTAGATACTGTATGCTACTAACAAGAGGAGGTCCTACGAGAGTAGGATCAGGCTAGATATACAGTTGTCAGTGTGAGGGATAACGGTGAACATCAGTGGTATTTCAGATATAATGTCAGGTAATGAAAGCGCAAATCGAAACGGAGGGAGCGTGAATGTA
>JANHQD010001636.1:0-22246 GCA_024721195.1 Marasmius sp. AFHP31 | reverse complement strand
GCAAGAGCAGGTAGATAACTGGTCCCAACGACAAGTCAGATACATTGCAGATAGAGAAAGACAGAAATAACTACTCACCTGGTCCCAACGACAAGAGGTCAAGATGAGGGACCAGGTGTAAACTACCTAGCTTATATACCCAGTCAGAGGTCTGAGATATGAGTCGTGAACGAATAGGAAAGACAATAAGAAAACAATAAGGAAACAATAATAGTCAAGTATAAGACAATAGCGAGTCCGGAATGAGTAACTAGGAGATGAGAGAAGACAATAAGAACAATAGAATGAATGGGTCGTGAAGAAGGTGTAAAAGACAATAGTGTGAGAAGGAAATATGTGGGAAGGGGAAACGGGCGTCTGGTAGGCGTCAAAGAAACAAGTAAGCGCTGGAAGGGGAATAGGCGCTGAGAAAGGAAAAGATAGGGGGAAAAGCGGCACTTCATGACAGTCGGTCAATGAGATGGGAGAGGAGGGATTTGAGGGTGGCATTGGTGGCAGATTGAGTGGACATGCTGGAGATAGTGGAACTAGTGGTATGGGAATCGGTGGTGTCGGTTGGAGATGGAGATCGGTGCGAAAGAACAGAGAGAGGTCATGGAGTGGCTGGTCCAGAACCTACAGGAGTGGGTGGTGCAGCAAACAGTAAGGCAGTAGAGGCTGTTAAATCGGTTTCTGGTTCAGGAGTGGGGGTAGGACTGGGGAAAAGTAGTGGTACTAGTTCTGATCCGTCGTTGAACTGTCGAGCTTGCGGGATCGAGTTTAAAGGGTCGGCGTGTGGGCAGGGTTGGAGTTCACAAGTTCTCCAGTTGTTGGTTTCAGGGTTGCGGTGCCAGTGACATTGGTCTGCGGGATCAACTGCATGAACAAGATTGGGACAGGGTTTGGAAGCCGTGGTGATCTTGCAAGGACAACCTTCCCACTGGTTAGGCTGTCAGTGCAATAAGGATCTTGACCTAATGTCCTAAAGCGCTAAGACTTCGGGTATAGAACAACGGCGGCAGAAGTCAACTAGCAGAGACGACAACAAAGATGACAGAGACAGAGAGCAGAGAGCAAGAGCAGATAAAGAACTGGTCCCAATAACAAGTTAGAAATATTGCAGATAAGGAGAAACAGAATTTACTACTCACCTGGTCCCAATGACAAGAGGTCAAGATGAGAGACCAGGTGTAAACTGCCTAGCTTATATACTGGAATATGAGTTGCGTGAGAATAAAGAAAGATAATAGGGAACAAGGGAAGAATAATAGTAGTCCAGGTATGGAATAAGAACAAGTCCGGAACGAGTAACTGTTGTGTATAAAAGAACAAGGAGAACAAAGGAAACAATGGATAAGATGGGTTGTGAAGACGATGTGAAAGAACAAGGATGAAAAGGGAAATGATGGGAATGATGAAAAGAGGGGAACCAGGTATCTGGTAGGCGTCAAAGTAACAAATGGGCGTCAAAGTGACAAACAGGCGCTGAAAGGGGAATGGGCGCTAAGAAAGGAAAAGATAGGGGGAAAGCAGCACTTCATGACAGTCTCCACTAGTCAACTTCTGCTGCCGTCATCTCCATATCCAAAGTCTTAGCGTCTAGCACTTTAGGACAATTATGAGATAATAGGGTCCTTTTAGTAATGTGGACAGTCACTATTAGCCAAGGTTCTATCCAGAGACCTGAACTAACAAAGATTGCACCCGTAGAGTGTGATGTGCGATTTACAGAGACAGTTAGTATGCCACAGACTTCAAGGAATACTCAGCTAATAGAGCTTGATGGACGTTTGACTGGATAAGAGACAATACAACCAAAGTAAAGTACATGGAGGTTTTGCATGTACTTCATATACTGTTCAGGCATAAGAGAACTATAAGTCCATATCGGCAAGTTACAGGGTAGGCAGGTGAATCAGAACGAAATTGAACAAATCAGAAAGTGTAGGAGTCATTCCAGGACCATCAGAACATGCCACATGTAGTTCTGACATGAGGAAAGGGATCCCGGAAAAGTTGTCAGGGTCATGATGTGAACGGTGTGGGTTTCTGGGATGAGTTTATGGGGTCCTAGAATGAGTTCATGGGGTCCCAGAGTGAGAAGTTGAAGTCCCAGAATGAATGAATAGGATCCTGGAATATGTTGGAGACTGGTTGAGAGACCCAATAGAGGAGTGGGGAGTGAAAAAAGGTGAAGAAACATGATGAATGATGGAAATAGAGAGCTTGAATGGTAAATGTGAAGGGGGTATAGAGGGGTATGGAATTGGCCAAAAAGGTAGACGTCCTGGAAATGATATGGCCAGAAATTTAACCCATTACAGAGACTTACTTGGTGGAGGTGGTACCACAACAAATGCAGACATAACCAGTTTGGGGGGCGGGGCAGGTTGTGGCACAGATGAGACTGGTTGCTGAAGAGATGATTGGGCCATTGTTTCCACCAAGAGTTCCACAAGACACTTGTTTGACAACACGTTCAATGCGGTAAGTGAAGGGTTGACCAGTGCAGAGTTGGCCGGTGGCTGCTTGGACGGTCCCAAAGAGTCAGCCATAGGTTGTGAGGAGAAGGAACAAGAGGTGGGTGATGAAGGCGGAGTGTGAAAGAATGCTGCTACACAAGGAAATCATGTTGGCATGTCAAGAATGGAGCTGTCAATAGGCAAGGAGGGAGGGCTGGTGACATGGAAGAGTTCAGGTGTCAAAGCTTCAAGTCGTTCAATAATATCTGTGAGGATGAGGTCTTTTCTGATGAAACACCCATTCTTCTTCCACAAGATTCAACCTGAGGGGTGAAAGATCCTCTGGTACTCATCAAACATGGAAGAAATCTTGACTGATCTGCAAAAAAAAGTCTCGAGAGGCTATGGAACTGTAAGTGGGATGAGGAGAGACCAGGACACTGAGACAAGACAACAGAACATAGAATATATACAGGTGTGATGCCAAAGCAGAGACAATGCCACAAGCGTTGTGGTTGGTGGCATCAACAATGATCTCAACGAGATGGGAAGGACAATGGCAACATTGAGGGTGAGGGAGTCAAAGTGGCCAGAGGCCATGTGACTTGTCCTCATAGACCCCAGTCAAAGGATTTTAACCAAGCCAACTTTCTACCCTTTACATCCATTATTTGTTACTCTAGAATGTGATAATTGCCTGTAACCTCGAGAAACAAATTCTATAGATGTATGGAGGGCCATAATTTGGTATCATTGTGTTGATTACTTTGTATGAGTCATTATATCTTGTTTAGCAGTAGTCTAGATCTCAGACCTTGCCTTAGTGGAATAATGAAGCCAATAATAAAGGTCATGGGTCTGATGGCTATTACCCATCAGCTGTTTCACCTGAAGATAAGATGGACATTACTGTTGTTACAACGGCAAACTTCAGAAGGTCCAAAGATTTTCTACATCAAGTTATGAATACAACACAGTGGGAGCAGTGTCCTAAAGTGCTAGACGTTAGGACTATAGAAACAACGGCGACAGAAGTCGACTAGCAGAGACAACGACGGAAATGACAGAGACAGCTAGCAGAGAGCAAGAGCAGGTAGATAACTGGTCCCAATGACAAGTTAGATATATTGAAGGTAAAGAGAAACAAAGTTAGCTACTCACCTGGTCCCAATGACAAGAGGTCAAGATGAGGGACCAGGTGTAAACTGTCTAGCTTATATACTGGGGTATGAGTCGCGCGAGAATACAGAAAGATAATACGGAACAAGGAAAGAACAATAGTAGTCCAGGTATGGAATAAGAACGAGTCCAGAACAAGTAACTGTTGTATATAAAAGAACAAAGAGAACAAAGGAAACAATAGATAGGATGGGTTGTGAAGACAATGTGAAAGAACAAGGATGAGGAAAAGAGGGGAACCGGGTATCTGGTAGGCGTCAAAGTAACAGATGGGCGTCAAAGTGACAAACAGGCGCTGAAAGGGGAATGGGCGCTAAGAAAGGAAAAGATAGGGGAAAAGTGGCACTTCATGACAAGCAGATCACCATGCTGAACCAGTGCATCAATCAAGTCAAGCAGACTTTACTGGTATAATTGACTTGATGGCAGAACCTGGTGTTTTGGGGTTGAATAAAGCTGGCAGACAGCTCAGACTTTCATAATCTCACAGCTCTGTCTGTCATGAAGTGCCACTTTTTCCCCTATCTTTTCCTTTCTTAGCGCCCATTCCCCTTTCAGCGCCTGTTTGATACTTTGATGCCCACTAGATACCCAGTTCCCCTTTCCACATCATTCCCATCATTTCCTTCCTTGTTCTTTCACACCGTCTTCATAACTGATCCCATCTATTGTTCCCTTTGTTCTCCTTGTTCTTTCACATCACCTTCACAACTGATTCCATCTATTGTTTCCTTTGTTCTCTTTGTTCTTTTATATACAACAGTTACTCGTTCCAGACTCGTTCTTATTCTATACCTGGACTACTATTGTTCTCCCCTTGTTCTCTATTATCTTTCTTTATTCTCGCACAACTCACCTTCTAGTATATAAGCTAGGTAGTTTGCACCTGGTCCCTCATCTTGACCTCTTGTCGTTGGGACCAGGTGAGTAGTACTTTTGTTTTCTCCTTTATCTACAATATATCTAACTTGTCGTTGGGACCAGTTATCTACCTGCTCGCGCTCTCTGCTTGCTGTCTCTGTCATCTCTGTTGTTGTCCCTGCTAGTCAATTCCTGCCGCCGTTGCTTCTATAGTCTTAGCGTCTAGCGCTTTAGGACACTGTCATGAAGTGCCACTTTTCCCCTTTCTGTCAAGAACAGGACTAGGTCTAGGGCCCCTCAGGCCATCTTCTAGGTCAGGAAGTCGAAATGGATCAATAGATAGTGAGTAGGACACTTGCTACACAGTACATGCTGGGTACAAGCAATGTGAGACAAAGTTGTCAGACTGGGGAATCTATCTACAGGTGTCCATGAGTATATATGTCAAGGTACAGCATACTGAGTCATGGGAGCGAATCCTAATAACGAATAATGAAAGAACAATGTAGAACATCAAGGAATATCAAAGGAGTCAGGTAGAAACTGATGGAACAATCAAGGGATGTCCAGTACAGCAATATCATGATGGGAATCATATGGAATGATGAACCCAAGGTATGGAATGATCTGGAATGGTCTGGAACATCAGGGAAGCCATAATGCGATACTGGGGACATGGAATGAAGTGGAATCAAAGGGAAGTCAAGAATAATAGTCCGGGGACCAAGGAAACAGGAGGAACAGTGGGGCAATTTGTAACACAGACACCCATTCCTCTTTTCCACATCATTTCCTCCCGCATCCTTGTTCTTTCACATTGTCTTCACAACCTATTCCATCCCTTGTTTCCATTGTTCTCATTGTTCTTTTATACACAACAGTTGCTCATTCCGGACTCATTATTATTCCATACCTGGACTACTATTGTTTTCTCCTTGTTCCCTATTATCTTTCTTTATTCTTGCACAACTCATATTCCAGCATATAAGCTAGGTAGCTTACACCTGGTCCCTCATCTTGACCTCTTGTCATTGGGACCAGGTGAGTAGTTACTTCTGTTTCTCCCTTTACCTGCAATATATCTAACTTGTTGTTGGGACCAGTTCTCTCATCTACTCTTGTTCTCTGCTCCTTGTCTCTGCTCTCTGTCATTGTCTCTGTCCTCTGTCATTGTCTCCACTCTCTGTCATTGTCCCCGCTAAATGACTCCTGCTGCTGCCGTTTCTATCTCTGAAGTCCTAGCAATCTACACTTTAGGACAAGCTCAGGACTCAGGGCCTGAGCTTCAAAGAGCAACTGAGAGGAACATGCTGGCCTCTTAAAAGTAGCTGAGGAAGAGCAAGAGTCTAAGTACAATATGACTGGAGGTGAATAGGGCGGGTTTCTGGTAGAGCACCAGTATTCAAAAGCTATCTTGGCAAGTCCCAAAAATAGCCGTGTTGCGTCATCTAACTGGCTCGGCTGCTTTCGGCCAGCTGTTGCTTTCTGACCTTAGTATCGAATAAAGACATATTCAATGAAGGTCAAATGTCGAGCGCAGGACGAAATAGAAGGGACATGTATTGATGGTATTCACTACACCAACTACTAAAGGTATGTTGGCTGCAAAACCCAAGCATGTCAATGATATATGGCGGAGGCGGGAAGACGGTGGGGAGGCGACGGGAAAAGCCGATTAACTCCAGGGTCCTTTACATGATATATAATTGGTAGTATCAGATGATCATCACAACCACCATGCCAGCAGAAGCCCTAGGCGACAACAAGAACCAAATTCACAGGAATTTAACACGAAATCGCACCTTAATCAAGCAAAAGTCCCGTTGTAAAACAAAACCCAGAACAAAACATTTTGTTTGGTACATGTCCGGTACGGACCGCCATAATGATCAACAAAGCACGATTCGGGTATAATGTACGCGAAGAATGTACATTTTCGGCAACACAATACAAATTTGATACAAGAATACTTTCATATCGACTCTTATGGGGCTGGAGATGCGATAATCCTTTCACACCCTCATTGGTCTCATTCACTATCATACTTCTATTAGGGTCTGATTAAGTACTGATGGATTGGCCGAAATTTGTAGGTGAGGGTCGAAGACTTGTGTCTCAATCCCTTAAGCTTTGAATGAAAGGGATGATGAGTTCATTCAACGTGTTTGCCGACGGGCAACGGGAGACAAGCAGAAGGAAATTTCGTACCTGTGCTCGCTGCTCATAACGTCTCCAGTAAGTGTTTTATGGAGGATTGAGGCAAGCTGATGCTTATTGTATGTTTCCTCTGACGTGACTTGGTGATTCCTTGATCTTATATTCGACAGTCCGATCAACAATGGTTCACATGGAGTGTCCGATGATGCCGATGGTGGATATTTGACATTGGGTGGGTGTTCATGTGCGCTATTAAATGCCTTCTCTTCTATGGATTGCCGATCACGCAGTTCGCTCTGAACTATCCTACACCATAAAAAAAGGAACAGACCTTCAGTTCCCCACATCTCTGTATCTCGGGCGCTTTGCCTTCAAGATTCTCAAACCATAATCTTTACAGCGAGAGGGATGTAGGTCAGGGAGGTGTCGTCGGCGTTCGACGGTCGGATGAGTGCTGTGAGTTTATTTGCATACTGAATCTGGCTTAGGGTACTAACAGTGTAGCCCCACGATTAGGGCGTGTTCTGGTACTTCGACCGTCAATTTGGTGTTTCTTTTGTGGACCATTCTGTGAGTCTCTTTACATGCACAACAAATAAACTACCAGCACCGCTGATGGTTCAGTAGGTATGGGCTTCCATGAAAACAAACTTCCTCTGAGCAGAAAGCATCTCTCTCATTTCTCTCACTGACTTGCTCACGGTCGAAGGTTCGTTAAACCGATTCCTGAAACCCGAGTATCACCATTCGTGGTCGTAAGACTATTACTCATTCTCCGCAATAGCGCCGATGAGCCCCAACTAAATTGATATCCCCACGATCGGACACTTTTTCTTAATACTCGATCGGACTGGCGGTCAAGGCGGTCAACAAATAGGTAAACAGCGCTAAGAGAAACATCCGATGAGCCCTGCCTCAATCCTCCGTACAACATATACTGGAGAAGTTTTTAACTGTGAGCACACGCGAGATTTCCCTTGGTCTTCCCTGTCGGGCGGCCAACACATTCAATAGAACCATGATTGCTGTCAAGCTAAGGTTTGATGGATGAGTACATACCTTCAACTCTTGTTGACCAATTCAACGGTATTTTACTGGATTCCAATAGAAAATGAGCTTGTGAAATGATCACCACAGCTCCATTCCCACTGGAATCAGACCTATCCAGTGTCTTGTGTTGTTTCAAGGTCCGACTGTCGGTTCAGACGGTGTACTACAAGAGAGAGGCGGAAGTTGTGCACCCGCATAGTCCCTGCAAGAGTACTCGTATACTCACCACAAGGGGCGCTTGATTGCTTACGGGGAACGTCAGATTGGAGCAGAGTTACCCAAGGTTTCAATCAGAATAATCAGAGTATGTGTTGTGAACCTCGTTCCTTGATCGTACTTCTTCCGCCTTTGGCATGTGTAGCCGATGATACAGTCCCTGTGACCTAATATCAAATGCCAAGCACCGGCAACGAGGCTGAGGGAGCGGATGGTCACATATACGAACGACATTGAGGTTTTCCCCGCCATCCCTTCTCCCTCTTGTCCACAACATTCGACTATGGCCTCCAGCTTTTTCTCAGGTGCTAGGAATACAATAATCGGTCAGAATAGTGTGTTCCAACATGTTGAAGGAGACATTAATCACAACAACTATATTGGTTGTCCAACCTGCCAGGAGCAAGAAGAGGGTCGAGTCATGGTACTGGTTGAACTGTTTGATCAATACATAGACTCATGCCGTTTATTATCTAGCCCAAACAGAGGCGGTATAGGGAAATTCTTGAGGGTGACATTTTCCTTCGAGAGCAAACTTGGTTGCAGGAGATGGAGGCAGTGATCAGGAAGCCTTTGTCAGACGACAGGTCATCCCGTAACAGTGAAGAAACAAGAATCACAGTTGTGAAGAGGTTTCATACCGCCACGTTATACCCGTACAACCACACGGTGACCGTCGTGAGTTTTGAGCCAATGGACAAGAAGGACAGCGACACTATATGCCTTGTGTGTTTTATGATTCATTCACTGAGGACAGAACTGATATAGAATGCTTCAGCTGTGGAGTCAACTATATGAGGTGTATTCAGCTCACAGGTAGGATCAGTACTCACTAGGTATCACGGAAACTTTCCAATGTTGGTATCTAGGTCATTAAAACTTGTTCAGATGCTGGGACTCATGAGGACAGAGATGCCGACCTTCATCCTGTACGAAGGTAGGAAGGTTTTTGAGACAGGCTAGTTGTGAAAATTCACGACTTGAGGTCTCCAGAATTAGTCAATGGAGATAAGTTTATATGTCAATACGACTCGGACAATCTTGTACTTGAACATCTTTTACATACCCATGTGAGTACTTTGACCTGCATCCAAACCTTGCTGAAAATGCTTTTAGGAAGCCGCAGCCACTGCGCTTCGTGCCGACAAATCACTGAGGTTTCCGGTGAGTTGGCTGATCCGAGTCTTGAATTGCTAAAAATAGCACAACGGGTCTCGCTGGAATGGTCAAATTGGACATTCAATCTTAAAACTCGGTCTTGGCACTATGATGCTTCTGCGTCCATTGATCAACAGATTGAACGCTACTACCACTGCACGCCAATGCCACTTCCTGAAGGGCCTCTTCCCCGGCTTGATGACAACGAGATCACCACCTACTTCGAGAACACTTTTGGGGATTTCTTGTACCTGATTGCGTCATTGGGAAGGACCAGCCGAGCAGACCTATCAGATTTTGCACGACACGGTCGGTTAACGTTTGGAGCTGTCATCAACCGCTGGGAAAGTGGAATTCCTGCCCACTTCGCTTGCACCCCACGTCCCAAGTGGTGTTTTGATAATTATAGCCATAACATTGATGTCTGTTATTCTGAGAAAGGTAAGCCTGAATTGGATTTATCCTTTCCGCTTCTAATCCCACTAGTCTATTCCCGCGTTGACTTTCAATTCCACAACACTCACAATACCCGAGTCAACCTACTCTTCTCTTTGCGCCTTCCGTTGGAGGCCCGAACTCGACTCCGCGCTGCTTACCTTTGCCAGTCTGAAAAGGTTAGCTCCCTCGGGACATGTAAGTACCTCGCCGATCTTCGTTCTCACTCGCATCTTAGCAAATGTCCCTCTGGTACTCCTCACAGACTTCATTGATGAAATTGGTTTATTTGTAACCGGCAACTTCTCACGTAACCCAACCACTTGTTTTCGACCCGCATACCTTTTTGTTCCACCCCTCCAGGCTGAACACATCAATGGAATGTACTGTGTAGCCTATCCCCTTCCTTACCCACTATTTTACTGGTCATGGGACCCAGAAGGAAAGACTGTGATTTCAGAAGAGGATTGTGAGCAGGCTGGAATACCTGAGCTGGATGTCGAGATGGGAATTGGATCAAATGGGGTACGAGGTGAATATGATTTAGTAGAGGGTCACTTGCGCAAGAAAAACTATGCTGTTGATGGGAAGCAGTACGCTCAAGATCACGGGTATCCTGAGTTGATATGCGGTATGTACCGTCCGTCCACCCCTTTGTTTTCGTCAAAATGATTTAGTCTTTGATTTAGGTGATCCTCACAGTCAAAGGATTGAGGTGCTGGAGACAACGGATAGTAATGAAGACTTGAAGGACTCGGACCAGCACGGGGACTCAGAGGAATCGGATGAGGATAAACCTTGTCCTTCAACTCCTCAGTACACTTCCCCGTCAGCTTTCTTACTCACGAATTTCTCTGTGGGAGGTGCGGCGGCACACTTGGAAGACCGAGGTATGTGTGCTCTATACTCAACACTTGTAGCATGGACATTTGAGCTCAAATATTAGATATCCTTCATGCAAGGAACATGGAGAATTCTGTGGAAGAGACACGTTGTGTCAAACAGCAACAGGTTAGGGTTCAGGAAACCGCATCTCAAGTGAATAAATCCAAGGATGTCGCCCAGAAATCTAACCCACACAAACAGTAAGCTTCATTTCCACGCGCTTACAGTCACGATCTCACCGGCTGTTCCCAGCTTCCCGGTCTTCGGGTCCGACCAATCTAGCTCGTCACGGGGAACCACGAGAGTGCTGGTAGACTCCCATCATGTTACCTCTACACGTCTGGCACAGTAAGCCTCCGTTCCCTACCCACATTTGGTGTCTAAAATATTCGAGTAGGCCCCAGCCACCGACACAGGCGGTCACCGTGTCAAGCCCACGAGCACACCCCCAAAAGGCGGCACAAAAATCTCCCAGAACAAATGCCGCTGCGGGTGGTATCGGGGGAAAGTCTACACCAGCTCGATGGTGAGAATCAGCACTCTGAATCTCTTGTACATATCGCCTCATTTGCCTTTCCCAGCTCTCCGACCTACGGGTCTAGCCTATCTAAACCCTCACAGGGAGCCAACAGTCCGGCAAGAGACTTTCGCGATGATACCTCTGTACAAACGACACCGTAGGTCTCTCCTTCTCGCTCACATTCGGTCCGTCAATCATTTTAGTAGGGCTGAGGCACGAGGAAAGGCGGTCGTACACAATGGCTATCCAGATTTGCACTTCGGTACGTACCCGTCATTTCTAGTTGATAATCAATCTCGATACTTGTGTTAGGCACTTTCCTTAAAGACGAAATGAAGGAGCTGGTTGGCACAGGTGGCACAAACTGGTGTACTGCATCAGGAATAGAGGATGTGCCGGATCATAGAGTTCCATCACCGTCGACGCTCTCAGCAGTCAATACAGTCAACGACTGGGAAGGGACAACACAAGTACATTCGGAAGAAGGGGGTAGCTCAACGGCCACGTATTTGGTTCAATGTTTTGAGCCTGATACGGATAACATCGGTACGAATACATCTTGTGCTTTTATTCTCGCTTGATTCTGACCGAGTTACCATCTTGCAGCGGACATATTCTCACAGCGGAATGTTAGTGCGAACCCAGCGGGCTCGACTAACGAAGACAAATGGGATTTCCTCGTTGTTGAAGATTTGTAAAGTATATACACATAAATACCCAGTGGCTCTCATTCTCCCTGCAAAGTCTCATTTCTATCCCGGCTCATATTCCGTTCCTACACAATCTGTTCCTGTCACCAAGCTCAAAAAGAACCGGACCATTATGAGGTCGTACTCTTTCTTCATGATTGAGGTTCAGATAGAGGATCGTTGCAGGAGAACAGGACACAGACGCTGGTTGGCAACATTGTTCGGACGCTGCCGATACTGATCTAAATAGATGTTAACATCACATGAGAAAGAAGCTTCGATTTCGGTCAACTTAGCGGCCTAACGTGGCGTATATGTCCAATTCTTCCAGATTTGGTTATGTATTCTTTGGTTTCAAGGAAAGTATGGCGGCAATGAAATGGATTGAGCAAGTGAACCAGAAGCTTCCCCGAGAGATGGATATAGCTGGCTCGTGAGCGGGATCAATTTTGCTCTGCAAGAGGATATAAATATGCAACACCGAGGAAGCCTACGTATATCCCATCCCCCTCAACAGCGTAGAAGACAAACCCTCCGGTTTTTCCGTGGCTGGTGTGAGGCATAAAATAGGCAAAGTAATGACACAAAGAGCGAGGCTATGCAGGATGTCCGAGCTTTACAGTCGTGAGATGGTCAGCCAAGTTGACATATGTAAGCGAGTAAATTACTATCCATTGTTTCGAGGTCTTATGGTCTCATTGGTGCCACCAGAACCACTCACCAAGAATTATCGAAGTCGTTTGAGCGGGGGGAACAGGTACAGAAGTGTGGAAGAACATACCAATCACATCTCTAGACCGTTCGTGACCACGCAGGCTCCTTTTGATCCGTAGGCCAACGGTACCGTTGACAACCAATCAACGGGATTTGAATGAGTACTGTATGTTAGGAAAGGAGAGTGGTCTAGGGCAGAGAGAATCTCGAGGGTGAATAAGAACAATGTCTATGGTTCAAGGTACTTGAGCATGACTGGAAAAACCTAGTGCTTTAGCTTCGGGTGAAGCTCCTGGCCTTCTTCGGTTGACGAACCTGAGAAGAGAAGGGTGAGACCGTGGAAATGTTGACTTACGAGATATGTAGCCTCGAGGTCGCCCTTTTCAGACTCCTCAAACCCGTTTTTGAACCACCATCATCTCATCCCTCGGCGTCTTTGATACCCTGAGCCCATGGAACGGCGTAACGAACCATATCAACAAAGACAGAGAGTTTTGGAGGTTGGAATCTGACTAGTTCCATTTTACGATGCCCGAATACTTATCAGCATTGATCGAATAGCATCCTCATCGTCCTTTATCTTCCGATAGGTAGTCGCCTATGATACGCCAAATTTTTGGATGACAAGCACACTGTAGGTATTTTTGCCTGATGTCGGTTCTTGGCGGCACTGACCACCCGTATTGCTTTTGGTGAAGAAGAGACAACGTTGATACGAGCGCAACCTACAACATCCGAAGGAGATGGCCTAAAATCCAACACCCTCCTGGCTCATAGCACTTCAGGCCTCAGGGCTTCACCGTTACCATACCAACCACATCCATGACTAGGTCGCATTCAGCACGAGTCCGTTTCTTCTTGCTTTCCACCGTCATGGTCATTCTCAAGTAATTCAGATCCAGCCCTCCGTCTTGTTTCGTCGAGAGAAACACTAGCATTCCTTCCGCTTTCCCAGGTACGTTGTCTCGACCATTCTTGCTTGGTCCAATCGCCTATCGTCTCATGATCAAGCTCCACCTATACAGGATTCGCGACACGTACTTGAGGGTCCAATCTTATTCGACTGCAAGTCATCTCTCAGGTGGAGACAACCCACGATAGGCACAGTATAGTCGGGAGAGGAAGGGTGGTGCGTCACGCGTGTCTTTCTTTTCTCTCATGCGTTCACTCTTATATGCTCCATTGCCAGGCCGCTACTCGAATACACCTCTTGCCATGCTCAACATGTGACAGGAAAACCGTATGCCACCCGAAATCATTCCCTTCTCAATACTGAAGAGGTTCACATCCGTCACCTACAAATGGTTACGCTTGAATCGCGAGCGAAGCTGAATCTAAAAAACAACACCCGGCCATCGCATGAATCTTCGGTAGATACTTCGGTGGGCCTTACTTGTGGACATTTGCAGCCACCTGGCTCATATACTCCACTATACCCATCAAGGTCAGCGAGGGACACCTTATCGGGCGAACAGCGACAGGCTGAAGTAGTCGACGTATAAATTCGGACAACTCGCTGGTCACCACCGTACTGAGGGTATATGATTCTCTGATCATCCACATCAACTGCTTTTCTCGCGGGGGAGACGCTCTGTAGGTGGTTCTGATTCTTGGGTGCGCGCATGGTACGTACGTTCTCCTAATGTGAGCCTGACAGAATGCACGACGGGCAGTCAGGCGGTATTCGTTGTCAGGCAGAGGAGAGTGATAGCCGTACGGCGTAATTACGTCGAATAATTTTAGATAGATACATAAATCGTATATTACCTTTGGTGAAATCGTACAATTTACAAGTAGGGCAACCTTTGTTTCTCAGAATGTGCCAAGACGAACCAAAGGTAGTCCTAGTGAGGAAGTTGTGGCTCAGATTGTCGGTCAATCGGGTTCCCCAGAACCGCAGAACACCCCGAATCGGCCGATCGTTCGACACATGCTTCTCGACGACCATATCTCGTACTCGGAGGTCCATAACTTCTCGTTGCCTTCTACAGTTCTATTGAGATTGGATTTTTTTCAATCATTTCTGAAGGGAGTTGAGGCGTCAGTGATTAAGAGAGCTCAGTAGGGTCTTAAAGGAACGAAAAGAAGGACACCATTCCACAAGCCTTCTCGGATTCTCACGTCGCCCGTTGTCAACAGGCGTTGGCAGTGTGCTGACTGTTTGGCACTGAGTGGCTATTCCAATGGGAGTAGAATGAAAGCGAGTGGCGCAGAACTCGGTCTTCGTGTGCCTCCGCGCAGATCGAAGGGATCGGAGGGCTCGGAGGTAAAGAGAAGTGAAAACTGTCTTTCCAATCACCAGGGCAGGGTGGGGGTAAATAGCCAGGCCGATCATTCTACCATGGCCCGCTTGTAAATAGTCCTCCGACGGCCCGTCAGTAAGTATAATCCGATATTTATGCAGATCAGACGGATCTACCTACTGTACATGGCATAGTTAATACATCTCGTTAATGCTGTTTACTAGTGGGTCTTTGCAAACCGTCCGGCAGGTGCCTACAGGGCCCTCGTTCTTTGCGAACTCTTCACACTTTAGGATGAGAAATCCGACGTTCCAGAGTATTGGAGGAGATCAGATCAACAACACTACCGCACTGGCCTTCAGTTTCCAGGTCGGCGGCTGGAAGTCAAAGTCACCCCCCGTACCTGAACGTTTGAACTCTTGGGCTTGAAACAATACTGTGAGATGACGCAGGCCCATATGCGACTATCTTCTATCCAGCAATTCGAAGAAATTCAAACTGGGCAAATGATCCCGCATGACAGAGTCAACGTTTCCAACTCCAGGGTTTTGGTACAACCAGGACTATCTCAACAGACTGCAAATCCATTTTAT
Source organism: Marasmius sp. AFHP31 (assembly GCA_024721195.1). NCBI lineage: Eukaryota > Fungi > Basidiomycota > Agaricomycetes > Agaricales > Marasmiaceae > Marasmius > Marasmius sp. AFHP31. Next base: position 7,105 of record JANHQD010001636.1, on the reverse strand, counting down.
AGGCTTCTGAAAACCCTAGTATCAGACACGGGCGACGACCTGAAGGCCACTCAAGTGGTACAACACGTCTCCATCAGAGGTTTTACACGCCGCGTATTACGGCAAGGATGCTCGGAAGGTTAGTAGCGTTTTGGGTCCTTCCAACGACGCCGACAATCTGATCTTGCGAATTTCCAGGCATACAAGAAGAATCTCAAGTTTTTCTCTTCGTGTAGGTACGTGCCTATGCGCCCTGGGAGATCGATAGCGTGTCGACTGAGCGGCGAGCTACCGTATCAGGGACGTTTCCGTCACTGCTGCACGTGTGGCCGTCGATCAATCAGAGGTTCCAGCATTGATATTTCTCAACCGTGAGACATTTCATTGCCTTTGGTTTCCGACGAAACTTTCCCTGCTGATGGTTCCGCTGACAGCTTTGATTCCATTGGCAGAGGTTGTCCTCGTTTCCGCCGGATTCGTTCAGCTCTTTGGATTTGTGATAGAATGTGTTGTTGAGGTAGGTTCCCTTATGGTTTGGTACTTCGCCTCTGATCACCATGACTTTTATCTTGTGTCGTTATGTCGACTATTGCTATCTTCATGGCTGTATCGCATCCTCAAAGACCTCCCACATACTAAATCTATGCTTGAAGCTCTTAGCCACGAAAGGGAAGGCCTCTTCCGCTGTTGCTGGTTCAACCCAATCGACAGTGATTTTTGTATCGGCCCTTCATACAACATTTATTGTGGCCGAACGACAGTACCTCTCTCCCTTGTTGCGGTCCGCGACGCCCTTATAGCCAAGTATAACTCCAAATCTTCCCGACCCCCGCCCCCAGTCATGGCATGGCTCAGAGGCGTTAGGTGTGGCGCGATCGGCGTCATTTGCAGCGAGCTTCGTGAAAGAATGTGAGCCAATCACCATCTCTCTCCGCTCCGTGCTCAGTGGCCTCCCGCCCCAGTCGCCGCATATCCCAATTTCCCGAACTGAAGATCATTTGACGGACTGCATATTCATCCTTATCATTCCCCTTTGCCAATAATTGTTGTTCTGTGCCATCGTTGTTCTTTCCGAACATCCCGCAAAACCATCCCACATGGTAGACCCCATGCTCAGTGCTATCTACCGTCCCTGTTGCGGTTATCTAGTTGGAGTCAACTGAGAAGATCGGGAGTAAATTGGGAGACGGAGGAGATATAATTGTTGTTCAGCGACAAGCGGTTAGAAGGTCAATGAGTACGATTCAGGCGTTCACTGGGGGAGCCGTCAGTACTTGTAGCACGACCATTGGTGTTGTACTTTATTTCGATCTAATTTGCCGTCCGTCTTTCTAAGTGTTGTGGATCCAACTGAACAAGCGGACGGTCACCTCTTCACGGTGAACCTCCCACCAACGAATTATCTTGTCGAATATAGAGATATATGAAAGCTCGAGCGTTCTGAATGTCTCAGCGTTTCCAGGAGAATCCAATGAAGGTCATTCAATGTATGAAGAGGAGCTTAGAGTGGGCTCGCTCATTAATATTCATGAACATCGTGTTCTAGGACGTACCTGATACAATCAGATTCGCCAGAGTCTCAAAGATTCGAGACAAACCTGTCGGGCGAGTACGGGAGTAGTAGGAGTGTCGTAGCTCACAACGATCGTAGCGATCTGGAAGCGAGCTTGAAAAACGAAGTTGAACACCGCGCCGATGGGACAAAAGCCCACGGGAGCGGACGCGCTTAGAGATTTCCTCATCACCACGGCCTCGGAAAACCCCGTCCTTTACTTCTGTCAGGACAGATTCGGCAGAGGTACTCAGCAAAGGTAGGGGTTGGATAGTCCAACGCCCCAGGTGAAATGATGAGTTGGCGACGTCCTGTGCTGATAAGGGGTACCAGCTGCGGCAGGAATTGTTGGTGCTCAGGAGACTCCCCTGGAACGAAGTTTGGGTTTGGAACATCTTCAAGTGTGCGGAGATAGCAAATCAGGTCAGGGAGAAAGGGCTCAAAAAAGTTGAGCACATCATCGGCCTCCAGATCAAGAGGCAACAACCATGGCCCATCCCTCATGTCACAACTTGCTGCCAATCTCTTCTGCCGTGCCTTCTCAAATTCGGCAAGAGAAGGTGTTGGTTTGCTGCCAGTGGATGTGGCCTTGAAGACGAATTCCAAGTCACCCTGTATTAGTATAAAAGTAAAATCATATTTACCAACACAATCAATCATCACAGTGTTAAAAGCGCGAACCTTGGTCTTCTTTCTTCCACAGCCATCAGGAAACACAAAGACTTTTCTGAAAGCAAAGGTTTCAGGGACCTGTGATGTGATGTGATGAGTAACCTGGACATAGTCTAGTAGAACATATGTGCTTACTGCACGGGCCTTGCCTTTCGATGAGGTCTTGGCAGAGCGGCTGGAAGCAGAGCCAGCAGCAGACTTCTAACTGGTAGTCTGGCTTGGGCAATAGCCAGCTTTACTTTCTCTATCTGCAGCTGCAAAGGCCAGTGTTGAGGATGACTGATTGGCTCTGGCAAGTAGACGGTCAACTGCAGTGGAGGGAGGTTTGGTCCTCTTAGTTGGAGGTTGGAATTCAGTGTCGGAATCTGTGCTTTCTTTGTGCTTGCACTCACCTCGCTTTTGTTTGTGCTGACTGTTTGACATGACTGAAGAGAGAGTGAAGAGAGTCCAGACAGAGAGGCAAAGGAGTAAAGGAAGGACAAAGGGGTCGTGGGGGGGGAGAAAAGAAAGAAAGGGAAAGAAAAAGAGAAAGGGAAAGGGAAAGAAAGGAAGGCAAACAATGGAAGGACTGTCTTACAATGGATAGTATATTAGTGATTTGGGTCAACACATGGTACATCTAGATTACAGCCACACGCATTCATCTATGGCAATGATCATTCAGACTCATCATCTTCCTCAAAGGAAGCCTCCATGAGAATAAATGCCCGAACCCAACTTTTTGCACGACAGTGCCAAACATGAGGAGGGAGTGTTACCTTCAATTTTTTCCCTCGCTTTTTGCCAGAAATAGGGATCTCTTCGTTCAATGGATAACCCTCCCCAGGTGGATATTCATCATCATATACTCCCCATCCCCTAGGCACTGTCACTTCGTTCATCCTCTCCAGTGAATCCAAGAAGTCAGCACGAAGTTGTGGCTGACCTTTGAAAGGATCTTGATGACGTGGGACCTTAAACGGGCTGTGATTGTACTGGGCTGAGCACGATTCATTGATCGTAGCTGTCACTTGAGTGTAAGTCAATGGTTTATACACTGCAATGGAGTTCAACAAACCATATGACTCGTCTTCCCATTCACTTTCAGATTCCTCCTCACCATCCTCAACTTCTGATTTGCCACCCCAATCATACCTATTGAGAGGATCGTCCTCCTCTTCAAATGCCTGTGAGTCATAGTGGTCATACTCGTCACCCTCTTCAGGAGGTTCATCGATATAAATACCATGTTCAATCATCCCAAGAAGTCACATGTCCTGGATTGTAAAATGAGAATCAGCTGTTTAATTTGAATCACATTGACAGAACATTGACAGAACAACACACTTTTGGAGACTTCTCATGTCCCACTCCAGATATTGGATGACAGTTCCACTCTTGGGTGAAAACGTCAACATCTTCCCTGATTTGGTCCAAGAAAAGTACATGAAGAAGCCATAGGTGAGAGGGGTTCTTGACATCAAGCCTGTGAAGGTGTTCAAGGCAATAGAAGAAAGCTCTCCACTGGCGTGCAAAGCGGCTTCCAACCTCAACCCACAAACGTTCAATGCGGGTATTACGCATTGATCTGAGTTATCCAGCTATGAGAATTATTGTTGAATATGAAATGAAAGTAGACGCACGTTCCCCACATGAAGCTTCCACAATTCAGTCCCCGTTTCACATTCATGACAGTGGCAACTCTTCTGTTCTCACCACCCCGATCACCACGCACACGTGATGGCCAGCCCCATGACTCCACAGCTTCAGCAAAAACCTCCAGGACAGTCAATGCCTTGTTGTTTGTATTTGCTTGTAAACCAACAATCTAACCAATTCTGGATGAGCATATCGACATAATGAATGGAAGTCCAGACTTACCGTTTGACAGAAGCCATCTACAATTCCATGAATCACAATCCCCCACCTGATCAGTTTATGATGTCCATCAATATGCCATGATGCATTGGGTCGGGGTACTCGATAATCGCGCCTCTCAGCGGCCTCCTTTTCCCTAATTGCCTGGCCAATGGGGTCCGCTCGAGCAAGTGACTTCCGTATTCGCTCTCTTTCAACTTTAATACCTGCTGAGGCCAGATGACGTGCAAGGTACCGTCGTCCTGTGCCTGGACGTGTTTGCTGCACCTCTCTGGTAATATTGTCAAGGTCCTGATCTGAAATTGTTGAAAACTTGGATCCAATCCCAAATTCCTTCATGTAAGTCAACAATGTTTTGGTTGAAACTTTGATGGTGCGAGCATAAAGTGTTTTGGTGATTCTTTGGTCTGGCTGCATTGCCTCCTGAAGAAGGTGCTGATCTGGCACCTTGCGTGGACAGCCAGGCTTACCCGTTTGTACGACTGTAACGGGTGCAATGGTGTCTATTTTGAGGTTGTCTTCTCTATGTGTGTAGCAATGTTCATGTGAGTTACCATGCCTTAATAGAAGTGGAAATGCATTATGCACCCTGTTAATGCTGTCTTCTCCGCATTGTTTAGCTGTCTAATTGATCTCCCAAACTGGTCTGCAACTGCTACAAGCCACTCGTTTACCATCTCCTCTTCCTCCCTGTCATCCATTGACTTTTCCATTGCAACAAGAAGAGGAATAGCTTCATTGATCACTACTGAGCAGTGAAACTGGATGCGAAAGAGGTCATGTATTTCATGCTCTAGAACATTTTGAGCATGTGTAAAGATAGTGGAAATGATCTGTCCTCCACAGTGCCAGTTGGGTGGCATTTGCTCCGATGTGAAAGGAGGAAGAGGAGGAAGTTTATTAGATGACATGGTAATGAAATGCAACAATGTGAACCGATAGAAGATTGGGTTCTTATATGATGTTTTCACAGATATCCAAATATAGATCATCCTGATCAACTGGTCCTTACCACCATCACCACTGCTAGCCCTAACTATGGCAATGAGTACTCTCAACACAATTGCAAATGATATTCCATATCTTACACCCACTCAACCAATACCCTCTAATCCACCAAACACTGAATGGACTATCCCCCAGGGTTGGAATGTCAGCAATGATGCTGGGTGTGTGTGGATACGTGTAAGTGCTGTGCAGATCAATTCTTGAATTTCAACTCATGACCGAGCAGGCTGAAGGCATCCTTGTCCCAATCCCAATCCTAGTATTAGTGAAGAACTCAGAGCCCATGAAGGAGCTGTTTGATCCAGATGGAAACCTCGATCAGGATCCCAAGGACGCTATCAGTTATCTGCAACAAAAAGTGGGTATGGATGGAACCCGGACTGAGCCAATCCATTGGCCATCCATCTTTGGCCATGAGCTGGAGGTATTTGTAAAATGGCTTATCAAGCAGTGCGTTATTGCATCTCTGTTTTAGACACTACTAATGAGTTGATCAGTGCCACATCGTTTGAGAGTGGCTGGGGTCTACTCAAGGTGGCCCATCTCCTCCAGACAACTGCAGCTTATCCTGCAGCCATTCGTGGTTTCAAATCGCTGCAGCTCACTCAATGGCAAAAGTTGGCGATATCAGCAAGGTGGCCCATATGGCATTGGCTTCCTTCCCTCATCACCCATTTCATTCTGGATGTCCCATTGGCCAGTATCAACTTCAACAGTGTCCTTGTGATGGGTACCTATACCTATTACGCAATTGCAAAGACACATTCCTCTATCATGGAACTGCGACTTCGAATTGCATCGATGGTCCCTGCACTTGACACTCCCCCCTCCACTACCTGCAGCTATCCTGCCCACTTAAACTGCTGGAAGTACTGGTACAAGTTGCGGATAGAAGATGTGGGGAGGAAGCTTCTCCACCCAGACAACCCTCTTGAGTTCAACTCATTAGCAATTCTTCATGCAGTGACAGAAATCACCAAATATCGCCAGCTCAACTCGAATTGCAAAGATGCCTATATGACTGAAGCAGTAAGAAGTGGTGCCCTGGACGCTGCTGAAGGAGTTGTTGTAGCTGGTGCAATAGCAGCAATAATGAAACATCATGAAGACACTCATATGGACCAAGAAGACTGGGAGAGATGGGATTGTGCCTGAGGTTGTTTGTATGGAGAATATGTTATGTATTATAAACTGTCTCAACTACAATGAGAACTACGCAACCTTTTCGACCTTCTGCCTTCATCACCTTCTCCAGTGTCTGAATCACCTCTCATCAGATCATAACCTAAAGCCAAATATTTATCTTCACTAAGCCGCCGCTTTGGCTTGCGCATTGGCTCTGGTGACACTGGTGGGATTATTTCTGGTGGGATTATTGCTGATGAAGGTCCTGGCAATGACAAGGGTGGTATTGATGGCGAGATGGAAGGTGAGAGCTGTGGGACATAAGGCAAGGAGGGTGATAATGGAGGAACAGAAGGTGAAGGAGGATGCAATGTTGGCGGAAGAGTGGGTGATGAGTGATGGGGGGATAATAAGAATTCTGATAGATATGAAGTGCGTGCTTTGAGTGATCGTTGAATGACAATGTCACGCCTGGTACGGAGGGCCTTTGACATTGCTCGCTTTACAGTTCCGGGAGTGAAGTATTTTTTGTTCTTCCTACAGTACTCGCGTTTTGCATCACAAATGAGCAAATACTCAGGAAGACTTGGATCGCCAGTGCATACTGACAGACTTGTAGAAGAAGTGTCAGAAAAAGAGAACATTTAATCACCAGGTGAGAGGACATACATTTCCTTTCCACCAGGACCCCGAAGACGCCTGCCATTGCCACAGTACTCTAGAGGTCCAATGGCCACATCACTGTTCTTTTTCCGAACGATGGTGAGAAACAACTTTTCTTGTCGAGCAGCCCCAAGCATAAGTTGTACTTCTTTACCACCATTCAGACCACAATACTGGTCATCCTCATTGTAGCTAGCACTGCTGGTAGTTGTTGTATCATTGATTGATTCCTTTGCTGATTCAGATACT
>JANHQD010001635.1:0-35766 GCA_024721195.1 Marasmius sp. AFHP31 | reverse complement strand
CAACGGAGGCGGAATACGCTGCTCTCACCCATGCAATTCGACATTGCTTGTGGCTCAAGACGTTTACGTCGTTGATGGGGGTGCCGATGGGGGTGCCTTTTCCCGTGCTATCTGACAACCAGTCGTCCATGGAGATTGCGGAGGGGGAATCGGTTTCAGGAAAGTCAAAACATATAGACATCAAGTTTCATTTCGTACGTTCTCATGTTTCTGTTGGCACGTTTACTTTACATTGGGTTCCTTCTTCTCTTATGATTGCTGATATATTTACTAAACCATTGGGCAAGGTTCTTCATGGTCATCATAAACTTGCTCTTGGTCTCACTTCTCTCTAATTTATTTTTTTTTTCCTTCTTCCGTGTCTTGGACTTTACTTTGTGTGTCCAATGGGGGTGTGTTGGAAGTATGGGCGCTAGTTACATATCACATGACTCTGTTTACTTCTTTTTACTTGTACACGTACTTCTTGCTCCTCATCCTTTCACCATCATCGTGTTCGGCTGAGGAGGTCAGTTCTTCCGTTTAGTATATTATTCTCTACTTTACTGATAAGTACTCTAGCTCATATCGCGCGTGTGCGCACTCTTAGGTACTTATAGATCCTTTCACCATCATCGTGTTCGGCTGAGGAGCTCATATCGCGCGTGTGCGCACTCTTAGAGCTCTAGTATATCCTCGTCCTAGACCATAGCCAACGAAAATAATGTATGAATAACAGAAATTTTGGAGAGAGTCAGGACACACGTCGTCATTTACTTTCAAGAAAAAACAACTGATTGAATGAACCCGAAATCGAAACCTGGCGATGGTATATAAGAATCTGGATCTAAACATTTACAGGCCTCCTACTGGTATAACTACAGCATTGTACATATCAATATCAGTCGCAGTGGTGGGATCCTATATAGGTACTTGGTAGCATACAGATAGCCCAATACTCATGTTCGGACACCAAAATGCGGAATCAAGGTCGTCCACTCGACTTGCTGCAACGCGGAAGGCGGAAGGTCTGTCAATTGCTTAGCCGCTAGCACCATCAACCCAATACGAGCTCCCGCATATAACGGGAGGTATGCGGGAGAGAGTGTGATCATGATCCGGACAGGTAGGATTACCAGTCTTGTAAACCAATTGTCCGGGAGCACCCCACATCCGCGTAGCGCCATTTCCAAGATTAGAGGTCCCAATGGCAGAACGGTTGTCGAAAGTGCGAAAATGGTCCAGAGACTGTGGTCCCCGGTATGACCGGGAAAATCGCGGTAGTTGAGCATAGTCGGGATGCAGTGAAATACGCCAAATATGACACTAACAACAATTGTTAGAGGGTATATGATCATTAGGTGCCCAACGTCAGTGCCTGAGAAGATGTTTCCACGTTCGGGCTGCGGACGTTCGATGGCTCCGTCGGCATAGAAAGCGTGTGAGAAGGATTGGATGACAGTCGAAAGTAGGAGTGAGGCCAACGACGACAGTTTGTCATAAAGGTTGTAAGTATCCCAATCATCGATCCACCCGTCCCGGATTCTACCCGAACACATGCTGAGGAATCCAGGAGCCTTCGACGCTATAAGAGGGGCCGTGCCAAGTAAACTGCAGTTTAAACCCTCATCTTGGCTCTCAGAAACTGAGAGCTGATCGGGAGAGATGGTTTTCGGTCTGTCCAAGACACGAACAGGAAACCGAACTCCTGAAGGTTTGTGCCACCAAAATGAGTAGCTCACGAGGTTGAGCGCCGCAAAAGCAAGAGTGAAGAACTCCAGCTCTGTTGTGGCGAGCCCGTTGACTCCCCGTGCTATACAGGTTGTGATAAAATGCAATGTTTGGAGAACCGTGATGGTTTTAGCAAGGATATCCACATGGCCGAGGTTCTCAATCTCCTCTTCGGGCATGGTTATCAATCTTTGAGCCACACAATATTCAAGTAAAGACTGTGAGGTCATGATTTAGAAAGGGGCTGGAGGGGTTGTGAGATACTCACTTTATATTGATCATGGCCATCGGGCACCAACTCTTCGAGCTTTCGTCGCTGTTTACTGAAGCCGTCCCAATCTGTTTCGTCCTTGAAGTGTTGGCAGAATCGCTCATCCCAAAGATGAAACAGAAAGTTGCCGTCGGAGTCGTACAATGCAAATCCGCCCATGATAGCAAAAAACGCATGAGTTATTGTCCAACCGTACTCTGAGAGCGAGCTTAACATGACACCAGATACGTGAGGGACTTTATGCAACGTACTCTGATATTCCTTTGCCATCTTCCGGGCGGAGAGGAATTGACGAGCGGACCAGAGGACGATGAGCTTGGGTGCGATAAAAGCGACGAGGAAGATCTTTGCCTTATCCCAGTACACCAGAGCCCAGTGACCCGAGCGCGGTACGCTAGGGACGTTGGGGCGTACAGATGTCCAGGTACAAAGAATTATCATCAACAGGCAGCTCCAGATGATATCCATTGTAGTGCGAGTTCCTCGACACGTAGGTGTCGGTGCTATGGAATCGGGGCCTAGTTGTCGGTAAGAGAGAGTAGCGAGAAGAAGTGACATTCGTGCCAGCTATCGGTTGTAATTCTAAGAGGAGGTGGAATGAAGAAAGGTCGGTTGGAATACTTCCCAAGGTCGCGGCAGCTATACTTTTGTCAGATCTGTGATGTATTTGCACCAAGAATGAGAGGTTCGATAGCGATAGTGAACCCAAAGTGAGAGGGTAAAAAAAGAACAGCAAGGAACCCAAGAAAAGTTCTCTGCGGTTATATACATCTGTCGATGAAAGTTTTTGATCTTTTGGGGGTGTCGTTGCTTCCCTTGGGGCCAGAATAAAATATGGTTTGTTCTGCACTGCCCTGCCCCCCGCACTCTATTTCTCCATCATGATAAACACTTTGAGCCTGCCCCAGGCTCTCCTGAGTGCACAAAAGACGTACAGGGTTTCGGCAAGCCCGACTTTGTTTTTGCCCTTGGGCGCCCAAGGGGTACAGTGGTGCGCGACAAGGCTGGACATCCTTGAAACTTGGATGAAAAGTTGTGCTTGATCTTGAGACGCGACCGACAACACGTCGTAGGCTATCTTTGGCATTGAACAGAAATCGGCTGCAGAACTATGGCGTCAGGATTCCTCAGGTAGCTTAGACAACGGTGATGGCCCCTGAGAGGTTGACAGAGGGCATTTGGTAGCACAAACTTGAAGCTTGAAGCTGGGCATCGCATCGGAAGCTACGTTTAGAAGTTGACAACGGTGGCGTCTTGATTTCCGTAAATGTGGCTTAGACGATGGTGGCTAAGTAAGGTGGCATCCTGCGGCTCAGTCGATGATGGTTGTAATCCGAGCTCAAAGGTTGACGCGGACGCTCGGTAGCACCCGTACTAATCGGCCCGGACTCCAGGCTAGTGGCATGCCTGGCCCGACACAACCGAAGACCCTGGCCGGCTACCACTAGCCAATGAGAACGGCTCTGTTCTGTTCTATTTCAACGTTTCACCACCACCATCATTGGTCTCGCAGCCTCTCGCACTTCTGTACCAATCTTCACGCGTAGCTTGAATTCTATCAAGTTGAGACCCCCATGGATCACTACACGAGTATTGCGACACTGTTCAACAATCACTCGCACCCACATCAGCCGTGCTACACCCCCATGACATTGCTTCCGGCAGCGACTGTTTTGAGAGCCTGGTTACAATCGTTTTTCCGAGATACCAGAGTTGCGACTCGTCTTGTGACTTCGTCGTCGGGATTCCAAATAATAGTTTCGTCTTTAGGAACCCTGTTGCAAAGGTACTATCCGTCGCCCCGGTGATGGTACTGTGGTACTGTAAATACTCCGACTGGTGAGATCTAATCTCCACGACGTTCACGAGCCGATGTACGTATACGTCTCCGTCCCAGTAACGCCTACTAACGGTATCGACCATCGACCATCGTCCCCACAGTGTACCTGACGACAAAATTAAGATGGTATGTGCGGCAGGCGTGAGGGGAAGGGATTTCAATTGAGCAGCTTGTTCCAGATCGACCAGTGCCCTCGATGACACGGTACACCAGGGGTGCATTGACTGTCCATGTCATCAGTCTTTGTCCCCGCGCAAAACGAAGGTGTCGGGTAAAGTTGGTGTCAAGCTATACGGATCGAGTGTAAAGTTGGATGACTGCAGAGTAAGACAACGAGGCACGAGTGTAAGGATGTTCGGGGGGGCAATGAGGATCATAAACCGGGCTGCACATCTCGGCGGCTGGTCGGAAAGAGGAAGAGTCGGTTGCCATCTTTCATGGAGGCGAAAAAGGTGGTTGTAACAGGGGACAGGGAGAGATTCGGGAGAAACACTTCGGAGGTCGAGAATACTAGACGCGAGTCCCTTTAAGGTGGTCTCTGAGGACAAGGACAAAGATATCCAAGCTTCAAGCATTCGATGTCACCCTTGTGCTTCCTTCGTCGGGCACGAGTCTAAAGGCATATTGTGTGCTTGCATAGAAGGCTCCAACAAATTGAAGTTCCTGTGGCTGATGACGATGAGAGTGGGTAGGTCTGGTAGCTGGGAGACGACTTCGGACATTCTGAAAGTCAGATTGGGTTGACACTGTTTGGAGAGCACTCTTGAACATGGGTATTGAACACCGCAAGTTTCTTTTCTTTGTCTTTCGTATCACCATCTAATCTCCTGGAAGCCCTGCAGTTTTCTTTTCTTGGTCGGGTGCGAGTAAAGGAGCTACTCAGAAGATTCCGGGTGTCGGAGTATTTGGAACAGCGAATTCTTGAGTAAAAGAAACCATTACGGCTCTTTTTTCCTGTCTTCCTAGCCACAGCGTTTTGGAGCCCGGTTTTGATAGCGAGAGGTGGCAGAGTGGCAGAGGTGTTGATCTTTCCGTTGTGCTTGAAAGATGATAAATTGACCGACTCGTGAGAGTTTGGAACAGCGAGCGTCTTTATATTTTGCGGGCCGGACTAAGCGAGTACCCCTGGCCGGCTACCGGCTACCACTAGCCAATGAGAACGGTTCTATTATGTTCAATCTGTTTCAACGTTTCACCACCATCGGTCTTGCAGCCTCTCGCTGTCCTGTACCAACCTTCACGCGTATCTTGATTTCCATAGACTCAGAATCGAGACCCCACACGAGCAAAACCCTCAGCATTGCGACACTGTCAACAATCACTTACATCCACATCGGCTTCAAAGCTTCATTCGCCGTGCTTCGCCCCCATGACATTGCTTCCGGCAGCGGCTGTTTCGAGAGCCTGTTTACAATCATTTCTTCAAAGTTCCTGAGTTGACGAGAGTATGGAAGCAAAACCACAAGGAATGCCCAGCAAACCGTGTCTTTCCCTTCCTTCATCTCCACCTCCACCATGAAAGCCATCCTCCCCACCCTCGCCTCACCCTCTCCCCTGTCCTCGTCTTCGGGTAGACCTGGCCCTCATGAGCCGACGAACTCGAAGACATCATGTACCTCCAAGACGGCATGCTCCGCCGAGGGCCTCCACGACGGTGTCTCCCCCTGCGGTTTCTCAAGCTCCCGCTCCCAATCCCAAAACGGCGCAGCTGAATGGCTCCGTACGGCTTTCCACGACGCGATCACGCATGATAAGGCCACGACCGCCGTATCCGCCACGTCCATAACCACGAAAGCCTTGCTTAGCACGCTTGTAATGACCGTATCCGTATCCTCCACGACCACCATAGTGCCCACCGTAGCGCCAGCCATGACCTCCATATGAATCTCCATAGCCGCCAGTGGCCACGGTAGCCCTGTACTTCGCGCCTTTTAATATCCTTCCCGTCATCATATTCATCGTCCTTATCATCGTCGTACCCATCATCTTTACTATCGTCATAGTTGTCCTTTCCGTCGTCATAGCCATCGTAGCCATCGTGTAACCTTCATAACCACTATGGTCGCAGCCACCCACAAGGCCCTCCGTGTCGTCAGCTTTCTCAGCGACTACAGCGGCGGTGGACTAGTCATTGAATATCTTGGCATGAAGCTTGGCTCTGTCACGCATCAAGACGCGTAAAAAGAGCACGTACAGTATCAAGTGCATTAAAGATGAATGCCAGTCACGACCAGCCAGAACAGTGGAATGCATTTGGCGGAGATGAAGTGCATTCCGATGAAGAGTCCTCAGTTATCAATAGATGAGAGCAATGAGCAAGAGAAAGGTTCTGAGGAAGCCAGAAGAGACACATCGTGGTTTTTTACGATCCATGTCCCAACCACTCTCCTCAAAACCTCCAATTTAGCTAGATGACTTCCAAGTTCGAGACGCAGTAATGATAGGTTCAGACTTCCGAGTTGTAAAGTCATCTTGACGACGAGACCGTGCTGTGAGACGCCAAGCGATTCATCTTCCTCGTTTCAGAGAGTCTTGGAAAGAAGTAACGAGAAAGGCGAAACGAGGGAAGATGAGTTAACGATGGTCGTGGTCGCGGTGAAAGATTGAATTATTGTTTTTTTCCGGTCCGCCGCGGATGTCATGCCAAAGCGAAGCTCCCACGCCTCAATTTACCCCAACCCACCAAGACCAGTGTGATCGTTGGGAGAGGATGTAGAGCGCGTCGTAGCATCCTATGGGTCCGAAGGGGGGTGTAAATCCCAATAAAAAAATAAAATATTCTCTATCTCTTAAAAGGGTTAGAGACTGACGCTGATCTACTGAGATCGATACGTCGATTGGGGATTTGCCTAGGACCAGTATGAGAGCTCGAGTATCCATTGAACCTGGGTAACTGAGTCCGAAAAAGGGTACAAATCAATCGAATATGCACTTATACCTACCAAGAGACTCGTCCTGAAATTTATATAGCCTTCGAGGCTGACCATTTCTAGATTCCAATCAGAATCCCGAGCTATCCAGTTACCTCGTACGACTCTTCCACGTTATTTGACAGCCAAGGAACTCTTCCGAGCCCTCTAGAGTCTTGATAATGGCGATAGTGATAGAAGAACGATCATTCGGGTCGAGATTGCGGAAGATACAGGGAATTACAAACGGAACAAAAACAATCATGGAGATGGTCATGATTCAAAAATACCTTTCTACGTATGAATGGAGCCCCCTCGATCCAGCTAGTGTAAGCCTAATCACCGGGGGAGCGCACCGCCGTACAAGCTTCAAGGACTAGGGCTCCTATAGGGTCTTGCCACCGGTTAATCATACAAAGACCCAAACGAAGGTCTCTCGTAGGCTTCGGGTGCATAAGGTCGGGACTCCACGAATTCCATTTCATCTGCTTCAGGTAGAGGGAATGCCCGTTCAACAGCAGGTGGGGAGACGTGCATCTCGACCGGGCCCAAATTAATGATGCTGGCATCCGAGTCGACATCACAAGGTCTGTCCGCATTGTCCAAGACCTCCTGCTCCGCGTCATCTCCCCCCGTATACGACCCGACCAACTCTTCAACCTCTTTGAGACTTTTGATGGAATCCAGTAACCTGGACCTCTTCTCAGCAATCTCCCTGTTCTCTTCCATCAGGATTTCGACCCGTTCATGCGAAGTCTTGTCCATGATCTCGGTGTGAAGCTGTTCAGTGAGGCTATCATTAAAGTCTCGGTTCAGCTTATGCTCGATACGGCGGGGAATGGCATCGATGAAACGCTATGATAAAGAAACGAACGAGATCAGTCGAGAATGCGAAGGGTGAAGCGTCTCACGGACCTTGAATGCGACCTTCCAATACGCACGAACACTGGCCATTAATTCCAGCTCTCCCGGCCACTCCATGTTTTGAGGGTGACCGCAAGCCGCCGTCAAGCGATTCTTCCAAAGGTCCTTCTGAGAGGCATAGTAATGGAGGTTCTGCGTGTGGAGGGGGCTTTTCTCTTCCTTCAGCGCCTCTTCGAGTGCTTTGCGGGCACGGTCATAACAAGACTTGTAATTGTCGAGGGTCGCTTTCCTACAAAATCGGATTCAGAACCGGTTAAGATAATGACAAAGGCCAGCGCCAACAGCATCCTGAGGCGACGACGAACCTCACGAGTTCCCGAAGCTCATCATAATCCCGGAAGTGCTCTTTTATCAATTCCTCGAAAACCTTCGAAGAGTTGTCAAAGACCTTAGAGGCGCAATTCTCAGTTGGACCAGGCCACTGAGAGACGGAACGGTCGACTAGTGTAATAGTTGCCTGGAATGGAACATGACCAGGAAGCTCCCAGCCGATAGATCTGCTAGTACATCAGCAAACGTTGCACAAGAGCCAGAGAATGGACCGCGTACTCGTTGATGACGTCTCTCACATCCCTCAAATCAAGCCGCTTGTGGAACTGAGGCTGATCCTTCTTCTCCCACTCCGGAACGTATTTTGAGTCGAAGGTTTCGTCATGGTGTAGGAGTTCCGCCCATTCGCTGCGATGCCTGTTCGCTGAAAAGGCTGAGGTACTTGTAGAAGGGACGAACTCGATTCCGGTTCGCCAAATGTCCGCCTTGAAATTAGCATATGTTGCTCGGTTCCTCTGCACGAACGTCTGACGATGACTTTCACCCTTGACGACGCTGTCGATAGCTCGTAGGAATTGATCAAAAAGACGTCTCATCCGGATGTTCGCGGGGTCAACGGGGAGAGGTGGAAGAGTTGCAAGCTCTGCTCCATACTGCTGGAGGAGCGCTGCCACCTGTTTCCTAAGTTTCGGAAGACTAGATGTGAGGGATCAGAATCCCGGCTCTCGCAAAGAACGAATGATAAGAAACAACGCACTTGGATTCGATAAGATCAACCAACAGCTTGCTCAGACTGGAGACTAGATTCTGCACACCGAACACATTCCGGCTTGCAACATCGCTCCAAGGAGGTGAGTTGTAGTAATCCTCTACTTGAGTCAGGAACGCCTGGCTGTCCATCTTGCGGTCTTCGTCGTTGGGCAACCGAACGCAGTAGTAGCCATGTTTGAGCTTGCTATCCTCCCCATCAAGAATCTTCTTCCACCGCTTCTGAGCGCCGGTATCCCCTAACCCGACTTTGTCAGGTTTCGTGAGGGCGACTGCAAACGCATGTTCCATGTTAGCAAATCAAACGTGATGTGGGGAAGAACTACACACCGACAGTCCTTACGCCACCTGAGTCGTGCTTCTTGGCAAGTCTCATGGCTTCTTGTCCTTCCATTTCGCCTATGAGTCGACGGTCAGAAGGGTCTTGTCGGCATCTGATGCTACGAGTACAAACCGCTCATTGGTATGACCACCAGGATGACAGTATTGCTGTCTTTACCTCCCACAATAGACGATTTGACGAGGCTCTTAACGAGCTTGATGGCTCCCTTGTTCTTCTCCTCGATATTGTATATGAGCCCTGTATACCATGAACAACATGTAAGTCGCGAGAAAGGGCACGGTGCCTTACCGGGTAGATCAATGAATGTCAGAGGCGTAGCCTCCGGGCCTTTTACATCCACTCCAACGATGTTCTTAGAGAATGGTAGGGCTTTCTCGTCGGTATCCAGTAGAGCTTTGATCTCGTCAGCATTCATCTTGTGGAACTCCGAGGGGCTTCGATGGCCAAGACACAGAATAGCTGCTTGAGCGCGTCGGATCCAAAGTTCGAGTTCACCAAGACTTGTTATTCCGCTCTTGAAGTCAGACCTGTGAGGTTTCCTGAGATCGTTGCCATTCGCGTCGCAGTTCTCCCGGAGATAGATATCGCAGGACCAAGTACTTGCAGTAGAGGTCGTGCACTCCATTGGGCACCTGTTCGCCGTGTTAAAGCATTTGGCAGGATTAGAAGCCTGATAGCATCCGTACCTCGTACATGTACCATCATCCCTCGGAACAGTGATCTAAATGCGGTCAGTATTGACTGTACGCGTATCGAGAATCGAAGCGAGATTAACCTTCGAGATTGCTTCGACCAAAGAGCTTTTTCCAGCTACGAGAACAATGAGTTGGATGTAGTTGCACTGAACTGGTGAGCTTACAGGACTGTCCACCGATTACGGCGATCTTGGGCAAGTTGAACTCGAACTTAGAACCGCTGGGAAGACAGGGTGAGGGTGAGGATTCGAGGAAGTCTACCAGAGAGGAGACCTACCTAAGCGAATCGACCTTCGAGTTCAGAGCTATCAGCTCTTGAGCCCGCTTGGCGTAGTGAGAGTCTCCAAGGTGCTCAGCTGGTGCGGATGCAGATTGAGACATGATGTATTGGAGTATGGTGAACGACGATGGGCTTCTTGTAGGACTGGGCCGTGCAACAGAAGACGTTGGGCGTCAAGATGGTTGCCTCGTGTCTGCCGTACAAGGTTCTGCGGGGGCCTCGTGGCACCCGCTGTCGGAGATTGCGAGCTACTTTTATGAATCCTGGTGTGCAATCGAGTCAGCGAGCCAAGAACAGGTATGTATATGGGTTTACCATTCAAGGCAGCTCTTATACGAATACGCCACCCATTCATATCAACCATTGTACCCTAATAGGCGAGGTGTCGAAGAAGTCGCGTCTCGTTGCAGGATTCAGTGTTCATTTCGAGGTCTTTGCAAGATGTTGACTGCGCCCATTGATACTGCGCCTATCCAAAGCCAGAGCTAGTACTACGAAGAAGTCTTCTCTTCGCTGCATCCATGCTGAGGTCGATCTGATAATGTCTTCGATAGGTTTCATTAAAACACGCGCCTGGTACATTCTTAGACAACTTACCCTGGGCATATTCTTCGTGAACAGCTTTGACCCAGTAGGCGTGTAAAGTACTGTTGAGTTGGCACCGCTTTCCCGAGCGCTGTGGGTGCTTTCCGCGTGGGTCCTCAAGCTGTTGCCGAATCAGGCAGGAGAGGATGGAGTGACCGAATTGGAGGTGTTGATCATGATGGTCGTGCTGATAGTGTCAAGAGGCAAAGTGTCTCAGGTCACACGGTCTGCCGCGACTCGGCTGCGACGGCCCGTGCCATCGTCCTTGGAAAGCCGTCTCACAGTAATCGGACTCGAGTTCAGCTTATTGATGTTCTATAGATGCCCCGAGCCTGTACTCTCAATGAATCCCTTACACAGCGACCTCAACGCTACAGTTTGGACCAATTCCAGGGCCTAAGCATCTCATTCGAATTCCACGTTGTGAAAACGACGTATCTCGAGCGCGGTCTCCCATTGAAACTCGAACATTTGAGCAGAAAGGATCCTGGGCTCAACAAGAGATGTCAGGTCCCAGGACTCGCTCGGCGAAGCAAGCTAAGAATCGTCAACCCTGAGGCAGTGATTTGACGTTGTAGTTCAGGAAAAATGCGGTCCACTCCAGTGAGGACAGCACGAAATTCTAACTTTTCTTTGTAACTACGGCGAAGCATATTTGATCGAGTATCTCGACGAATTCTGATATATTGTACACAAAGGTTTAGTACGACTGAGATATCAAGAAATGCCGCTAGCAATAGCTGATACTGCCGCGGTGGTAGATGTAGATGGGGTCTTCTACATATCCATCTCTTCAAGTCTCTCTTGGGCACGTTCCTTAGCTTCATCAGACACTCGAGGATTAGAGATAGCAGCCTTGAGACCTCGAGCGACGTTGGCTTCATGTGCTGATGTGAGACCGAGGGATGGAACTTCATTACGATGAATCTAGATATTGGAGCACAAAGACAAGTAACTCACCATCCCGGTCGTCGGAAGCGTCATCCTCGTGTGTAGAGTTCTCCTCAAGCCGTTGGCGCGCATTTTCTTTGGCCTCGTTGGAGACCCGCGGGTTGTGAGTTGTTGCCTTAAGATCTCGAGCCACATTGGCTTCGTGAGCATCTGGCGGAGACGAGCAAGATCTCAGCACGCGCTGGGGACTGAAACAGATAAAATCTACCATTTTTGCTGCGACTGGAAGGCGCGTCGGTCTCAGAGGTGGCATTCATATCGTCGAGACGCTCTTGGGCGCGTTCCTTGGCTTCGTCGGAGACTCTTGGGTTATGGATGGCGGCTTTGAGGCCACGAGCGACGCTAGCTTCGTGTGCTTCTGGGAACAAATATTGGTGAGTATCCTGGGGAAGTGAGTGTAAAAAATACTGACGGCTAGAAGACATTGGAAGTTGTGAGTTTGAGTTGTGAGTGAGTTGAGTGAGTTGGGCGTTTTACTGTGGAAAAGAGATGCGCCATGGAAGGGTTTTATATGAATCCTACAAGTGAGGCGTGATGATAAATGACGTCGGAATATCCACCCCTTCATTAGTATTCTCTCATCGATGACCGTCACCGCGAAAAATTCAAAGATCCTGACGGAGGCGTTTGCGGAATTTTTAGTTTGAATTGACTTGATGATGTGGGCTCACATATTACTTACGTCCGATCCCCAGACTAGCAAGAAAATACGTTCATTTTTGGCGTCATTGTATTGGCTGAGCTTGTTTTGGCGCCTCGAGAGAAGTTGGGAGGAGAGAATTCGGAAGAGAACGAGGCAAAAAATGTGTGTTCGGTAACTGCCGATTTCTGATTCTCACACTCTCGTCGAAGTCCTTCCAGTAGCCAGTCAGGCCAAACCTAACAACTGGCACGAGCACACGACCTATGTCGAGCTGGAAGAACAGAGACAAAACAAAGGACAGTTCATCGCCCCCGATAAGATCAAGCCATTGATAGTAGGGTTAGAAAAATGAAGAATCAGGGCTCAGGGCCTTGGAATGTACACTGCGTCGCAAGTTCAAACTATCGGACTACATTTAGTTGATTACTACTAGATCAATACTCGAGAAATCATCGTGCCCATTGATTCAATTCCGTACCGGCGCATCAGTGAAACTCATGCTCAGCGGCCTCCATGATCAACTTTTCTTGAACTGCAGACCTCGGCTTGATACTGCACTTGAAAGCAGCCGGGCGGCTACAAGTAATGGGATCTCAGCAACGGAAACACGACTGGGAGACGATGTAAAACGTACTTCTGTATGTTGCTAACATACTCTACCTTCGGCTCAATAACCATCCCATTGGCATCAATCTCTTTCGAGATGTCGAATGCTGCCAGGATGCTGGCAATCGCAATGTAGGATGAGGACAGGGCGAGGAAACGTCCCGGGCAGATACTGAGAGAGGTCGCTCAGTACAAAACCAAGAGAGAGTGAGAAGGGCGATAGCTGGCTCACCGTCGACCAAACCCAAACCCGAAAGTAGTATCCCTGATCGCCGGGTTTATCTTCCCGTCCTTGATCCACCTATCAGGATTAAAGCTGTACGGGTCAGGATACATCTCCTCGTCGTGAGAGATTGCCCTACGAGATCCACAGCAAAGAATAAGTCTTTCAAATAAGAGCAGGGAAGCTGATTGTGCCCACCAAGCGTTCGGAATGATCGTCGAATTCTTTGGGATCCTATAACCACGATACTCATCTTCCACATGGATATAATGAGGTACACCAGCTGCCGCGACGGGTTGCCACCTCAACACCTCTTGCAAAATGGCTTCCACATAGACTAGTGATTCGCGGTCTCGGAAGTCCGGCAACCTTCCGTCTCCGACGACACGGTCAATCTCCGCTTGAGCCTTTCGTTGATATTCGGGAAACAGGGTCATCGCGAGGAAAAAGCTGAGGAGACCAGTAAAGGTCGTGTCGGTGCCGGCTGAGAACAAGAACATTATATATGGCGTTGAAAAAGTGGGACCTGGTACTGGTACTGCGCACCTTCATACATCGAACCAGCGGTGTACATCAACTCTTCCTCGGTGTACCCGCATCCCTTCGGGTCGTCGTGCAGCTTCGAAAGGGCGCCTGAAACGAAAGAGGGACGTGCAGTTCCATTTTTCTTCACGAGAATGAATGGACGTCAGCCCTACGCAGTCTTATACAGTACCATCCACGAGTTGGACATACCATCTGTTTCTTAACCATCTCAAAAGGCTCGGTATTCATCCTGTCATACAATTTCTTCCACTCCTTGGCTTGTGTTTTGAAGCCAGCACCGGGAAACCAGTCTGGAACGTATTTGAGAATAGGAAGGGCGTCCTAAGTCGATAGGAGAACACGAGATCTATTAGGAATATGCAGCTTAAAAGAATTCAGACCGGAGACATACCACCAAGAACGTTCCGGGGTTCAACGCATGAGTCAGCGCATCCACTGCGCCTTCCGCGATCTTGATGACAGGATCGTCGGGTCCTTTGATGTTGAGACCGTAAGTGACGGTGAGAATGAGCGCACCGGTCATGCTAAGGACAAGCGCAAGCTGGTGTGAGTATAAAAAACACAGAAAGAGAGCACGTAAAGAGGTGAAGGGTTGTAATTACGATGAACTAGAGGGGCCACACGAAACTCACTGGTGTGTATGATCCCTATAGTTCTCAGGATCGCGTAAGATGCTCTTGAGCAGCAGGCGGTTGCCTTTCAGTTCCTGATCTTCATGCCCAGAAGAGTTATTGTGAGGAAACTCTGTGAACCACAACTCAAAGTTAGTCAAAGTTAGGACGATACAGGGGAATTCGTACCTTGATGAAACAGCTTTCGGGAGGTCTTCCACACGTTTCCGTAAGGAAGGAGAATGAAGTCTTTGTCCCAACCCATCCTACAGGTGGGATGTTCAGTCGGTGATTCGTGGTGAAAGAAAGATCAAGCCTCACAGTTCGACTACCATTGGGAATCGTGGTCTGCGCGTCAAGTGTAAGATAGACGATGATTTTGACCAAACAAAAGACCCACCTGCTGGAATAGATGCTGGATCGCCTCTCTAACAGATCCCAGCATGCCTCGTGAGAGTTGAGAACGACAATATGCGTCCCCGCCACGTTGAGATACAAGATATCGGAGTCTTGAGGGCACCCATCAGCGAGCAACTCAGGGATTTATTGAACATGGCGGAACAACTCACTCAACTCCTTCCCCATCTTGTCGAAGTTATGCCCGGGAAAGCTCGGCGGCATGTCCTGTCACATAGATACTTATTAACGAACCGTGTAGGGGAAACCAGCCAAACGATAAGACCCACCAACAGATTTCCAACAACCGGCAGCCCTTTCGGACCTGGAGGTAAAGGTAGGCTTCTATATGAGCCTCCTCGAAACAGCCATCGACTCAGATAGTAGGCTACCGCCGATGCGACAACGGTAGACGAGAGATAGAGGGCAGAGGAGGGGATCGAAGAGGATATAGTCGGCGGGAGCAATTCCCGTAGCGCGATTTCAACTCGTTCCAACGTCGCCATGATGCAGTGGTGATGACGGGGAGGGAGTGGGTAGCCTTCCAAAGAGACGAATTCCATTTTATGGGCTCGGGGTACGAAGCCTCGTGTGGATCTGACTGTACGCGAACCCAGCAGCGCCCACAATGAGTGGGTCACCAGACCGAGATGATTCCATATGTCGGTTTGTCGAATTCAATCAGTGGGAAGAAATAGTGAATTGGAAGATGTTGATTCCCCCACACGATGTCTACCCAGCCTCCGACTCGCAGTGCTCACACATGCGGAGGTACCCTCAAGGCTCAAGGTACCCTCTCTTCGCTCCTGCGGAAAAGATGTGTTGAATGATGTCAAAGCTGATAAGCCTGAGAATAGGAAAGGGTGACCTACTTACCCGTTCGCTCCTCCGTTCCCACATCCTGGACTCATAGAGGCCAGAAGTTCATGTAGCGTGAGAAGATGGGCTTGAATGAGTCCGTCCTGTGCAGGATTCGAGGTCAGTTATATTAGCTGCAGTTGACTATCCAACAGTTTCTCGTTGTAAAACTCTCCAGGGTTGCTCAGTGTCTAATCGGAAAAATCTTCAGATAGTTAGATTAGTTCGTCAAATCTGAACGGGTCACCACAAGCTCCAACGTAAACTCAACTGGTATGGACCATGGAGATAAAGTAAAGAATCTCGCGATACCGCGCATGGACCAGGCCTCCAGGTCAATAGTGGCGCCGCTTTTGAGTTAAGAGTCGAAGATAGCAGGAATGTTCTCTGCCCGAAGGGTCCCTGAATGGATTTCTTCGGAAATAGGAGAAGTGAGGTTATTCCGGCGCTCGAGCAGATCGTCATGGTGGTTCGTTCAAAAGGTGTAAGCGCCCGTGATTCTCGCCGCTCGCGGTTGGTCGTGAAACGTCCTCTTTCATGTTTCCCTCTCAGACAAACTATCATGCGCAACTCCTGCCCAAACCCGAATTGATTAATAAAGTCCTTCTGGATACTAACATCGTACAGCCCATAATGCCCAGCAGAAAAAAAGTCCCAATAAAACGAACGTGAATATAAAAAAGGAGTGTGTCTGCGCGGGTCGAGAAGATTAATAACCGCCGTTCCGTCTACGCAGTGAGCAATGTGGGCTACCAACAAGGTCGATGAGTGAAAGCTGAACCTCAACAAACAAAAAAAAAGCACTCACACATCCGCTCTCATCCTGACTCTGCGCGAACAGCGCCGTACTCAAAAACTCCACCTTCACCACTCCTGTCTCCAGTGGCTCTTCACCTTCATCCACATCACAGTCCTCCCCATCGTCATACTCCACGACTTCTTCCTCCCCGTCGCACTCCTCATCCTCACCCTCACCCCCACTAACCAGATCATACTGCGTAAATACACTCCTATCTGAAACCTCCGTCTCCCCACTAAAGAACGTATACTCTCCAACCCCCGTCCCCGTACTCACCAACGCAACCTTCCTCCTCTCAATAACAGCACCAAACACCCCTGGGGTGTAGTTCTTCACATTCACCACAGCGTGTACAGGCATCTGTACCCGATCGTTCTGGACGGCAGCCACGATCTTCATCTTCTTGAGATTCGCGACGCAGGATTGGAGTGGCTGAGCGAGGATCTCAGAGCGGATCGGGAACCCGTTCCCGCCGTTGGTGTGGAGAGGTTCGGTGGAGTATTGGACGGTGAAGGAGGAGATACCGGTTGTGTGGGGGATGTCGGTTGCGAATTCGTAGAACTAAGGAAGGAGGTTTAGCGTTAGCGGCGTTGCGAGAAACGATTAGATATGTGGGGGGTAAAAATTACCTGGAAATGATCATCGAACCCTAACCCTTGCCCACCCTGGAACCTCGACATCGTCGCCGTTATGGTACACGTACCACACTGGACCCCGTTCCGGTCTTTATACGGAATTGTGATCGTCTGTGGAGGAGGATCTTGACGCTGCGTCATCCGAATACGAATGAACCCTTCGAAACGGATCGTAGAGGCACTCGTAATAGAGAGTTTGAGAGCCATGGGTTTGACATCGACGGGTTGGATAGGCTCCGTGAGGGTGACTGTGGAGGGTACGGTATCGATCATGCGTTGGAGGATCGAGGCGCAGGTGGTACGGAAGGCAGCTGGGTCTCGGAGGTTTTGCATGGTGGCGTTGTTGTCGGAAGCTACAAAAAGAAACGGAAGGTGAGGAACTCTGCAGGCAGATATGGTGAGGTCGTGGCCACGTACTGAACACCCTGAGATCAGAGTTTGTCGCGTGAGGTCCGACGACGAGAGGATTAGAGGTATTGCCGGCAAAATATTCGGTGACCACCGTGTTGTCGAATTTGGCGGTGGTGCTGTCAAATCTTGGGAACGAGGATTCGTTGCTGTCACCCGTGATATCAGGAAAGTCATTTCCGTGGACACCACCGAGTGTATGTCCACAAGCAACCTATACCAAGGGCTACTGTCAGCATACCAGATACGTTAGATTCAGAGAAAGTACGATGCTGCACGCACCATAGCAATCATCTCAGACTTGCTAAACCCAGCTTTTTCGAACTGTGCAATCGTCGTCTGCAGATCGGTGGTGGGTTCAGGAACACCAGTTTCTCCAGCAACAGTCGCGTCAATCCTCCCAGCTCTAAACGGAACAACCGGTCCGGCACACTCCCTCACCGAAGTATACACCCCCAACGCCAGCAAATCTGCCATGCTGGACCGTATCGACTGATACCCAGTAAAAAACCCAAACGTCGCGTTGAGCCCCGTATTCCCCTGATTCTCCGGCCTCTCCATCTCGTACATCAACGACGCGTCCAATCCACCTTGACCCGTGGACTTGTCATGGGTGATCGCGTCGTGGAAGGCAGTACGAAGCCATTCGGCAGAGCCTTGTCGGAAGGGAGAACGGGAGGTAGAGAAACTGCAAGGGGAGATGCCGTCGTGGAAGCCTCGGCGGAGCATCCCACTCTGGAGGTACATGATATCTTCTAACTCGTCGGTCCATGAGGGCCATGTGTACCCAAGAACGAGAACGGGCGAAAGAACAGAAACGAGAGGAAGGGTGTGAAGGATGGCCTTCATCGTAGAAGTAAAGAGAAGAAAGTTTAGCTGGCCCTTGCTTTTTTTCGTGCCTCGATTTAAATGGCACGTCGGTTGAACCGTTGAACGGAGCAAGGCGAATAGAGGCCGGTTTCAATGGAACTTTGACAGGTAGAAGTCACGGTAAGGCAGTGTGGGTGGTAGGTAGACGTCGGGTACTGTGGGCTCCGGGGAGCTTGGCTCTTCACCTGCCCGTCCAATTCCAGGCTCATAGGATCTAAAATGCAACTGAAGCTGAATGAAGAGAGGCTGAAGAGATATTGAAATGAGAAAAACTGAAAGCTGATCAAGTTGGCTTCCTACGTTATCGGGTGGTGGGGATAGAGAAACAGTGACCCTGGCCCAAGCACCGTCCGCCTGTCCGATGTCGACGCCCTGCCTTGGCAGTGAAAATCTCGTTCCCACAATTGCCAGGACTGGGATTCTTTGAACGATGGAAGACCCTGGAAGACCTGGCTACTTGTGCATTCTCCATACTGCGTGCACATGAATTAACTGAAGATCACGGGTAATAAAGGCCCAAGATTATGATACCCCTTGGGAAGGCGACGTCAAAAAGAGCAGAACTCGGTGCACACAATACCGACGGTCTCCAGGCCAGTGTTCACTTTTACGAGAGTTACGGTAAATGTTGGCAGATGCTCGCTTTCGTTGGAAATTTCCGGGCCTGCTTTTTGTGCTTCTCGAAGGCTCAGAGTCATAGGATGAACAACCTTGAAGATCAGAGATTTGAACGGGATCAATCTCGACAAAATGAACAATCGAAGAGAACGGACCTTGAAGTTGTTAATTTTTCGACAAATCACGGTTCAGCAGGCCGGAGAGATACAGCCTTTCCAGTGGCTAGAGTCGCATGTGGCAGATGTCTGGAGGCGGATGAAAGGATCTAACGTGCAGGCCTCGAATCGACGTGGCAGTTGAGCCGAAAGTTATGGTTGGGACCCGAATCCATCTCAAGTGCTCAGGCGACTCTTCCGTCAACCACCACACCACCATTATGATCATCGCTCTCCTCCCGCTTAGAACACCAAGCAAAGATCTCGAACTCAAGGCCTCAATATTGATATCAATATTCGACCTGGAAGATTCAATCAGAGCTCAATATGAATTCCGAGCATCACAGGCTACAAAAACGATGCGATAGACCCTTCTCCTCAGACACACGACAAGCGAGGTGTATCTATATCGTCGAGCACAAATCCGTCCCTCAGAATCGTCCGTTTCTCTCGCTCTCTGAATGAAGCAACATTGGGACGTATCTTCATCCCGTCACCGCGGCCGATGAAACTGAAGTATCCCAATGTATTCTCGAAAGGGGCTTTTTTCCAACGAATTCGAGTGGTCCGGAGAGTTTTGGCATTCTAGACGTCGTATACCAAGGGATGAATGGATCTTGGGCTGGTGCAATCGGCCAGAGGTGCCGGTACGGGTGCGTCTCACCTGAGATCTCGTTCAAAGCTCACCGTTCTGACTACCTCAAAGGTCTCTTCGGATCTCGCCATGCCCACGCGAAACTGGCCCCGATCTTCATTAACCTATCACATATCAGATATCTTGGACCTTACCAAATATCTTCTCCTCTAAACATGCCACCTGGTCCCCGGAAATCTTCGTCAAACTCACGGAACTCTCAACTCAAAGAACGCGTCGATGCGATGGATTTTTCTCCAACCAGGCGGCGACCCTAATTCAAGACTCAAGCGCCGGCAGGAATGGACAGTGGGTGTTTATAGGATTGGACACGGGGAGAACCATGGGTTTTTTGGTAACGTTTGATTCGCTCATGCTGGATCCTTACTCTCAAATTAGCTCATGAATCTACTACAAACTCGAATGGGAATGCCACCCTTCAAACCTTCGCCCTCACACCGTCACCGATTTACGTCCAACAAATACATTGTTCGAAACCGAGACCGTAACAAGTCAGGGACTCGAGATAAGGGCAAGTACGACTCGGAGACCAGAAGAAGGGCATTAACGTTGGCAGGTCGTAATGCTTATACCAAGCGCTCAAACTAGTCCAAGGAGAGTACTGATTAGTATGCCTCCACGGCGTATAAAGGTGCTGTTTGGTACTGGTATTGACAATGTCCATCGAATAGCTGAATTAAGTCCCAAAGATCGTAAGTAAACGAGCGATTTGCACAAAGGAGAGTATGTAAAGGCTAAAGCATGTGGCAGTAACCACCACCCAATTACGCAGTGGGCAACGCAGGCTAGAAGAAAAGGAACCAACATAAGTCAACACAAACCAACGATCAAGAAATACTGGTTATTACTCACACATCCACCCTCATCCTGACTCTTCACAAACGACACCGAACTCAAAAACTCCACCTTCACATCATCCCCACTAGCAAGATCATAATTCCTCCCCTCACCCTCCACATCCACCACCCCACTAAACCACGTATACTCCCCCACCGTCGTCCCCGTACTCGTCAACTCCACTTCCTTCCTCTCAAAAGTAGCACCAAACACCCCCATCGTACGTTTCTTAACATACACCACGGCATGTGCAGGTAACTGCGCACGATCGTTCCTCACAGCAGCAACAATCTTCATCCGTTTGTTATCGATGACACACGATTGAAGCGGCTGAGCGAGGATCTCAGAGCGGATGGGGAACCCATTCCCGCCGTTGGTGTGGAGATCTTCGGTGGCGTATTGGACGTTGAAGGATGAGATGGCGGTCGTTTGGGGGAGGTCAGCGGTGAATTCGTAGAACTAGGCGAGAGGAGGATTATCAGTATCAGTGTTTTGACGACTTGGCGTGGGGGTGGGGGAACTTGCCTGGAATTGATCGTCAAACCCCGAGCTGAATCCACCCTGGAACGTCGATTTTCTCGCCGTTATCGTACACTCGGGACATTCGGTACCGTCTCGACGCTTGTACGGGAGCGCGATGTTTTGGGGAGAGTTGGAGGAGTCACGGTCGTTCATCCGAACGCGGATATAGCCTTTGAAGCGGATTGTGGAGGAGTTGGTAACGGAGAATTCGAGTGAGGTGGGTTTGATATCGACGGGTTGGATAGGCTCCGTGAGGGTGACTGTGGAAGGAACAGTGTCGACCATGCGTTGGAGGATCGAGGCACAGGTGGTACGGAACGTAGATGGGTCGGTGAGACTCTGCATGGTAGCGTTGTTGTCAGAAGCTACAATAACAAAAGGTTAGGGGTCTGTAGGCTTGTGGTGGTGTCAAAAATCGCGTACTGAAGATTCTCAGATCAGAGTTTGTCTCGTGGGGCCCTACGACGAGAACGTTGGAGGTGTTACCGGCAAAGTAGTCGGTGACGACTCCGGTGTCGAACTTGGTTTGAGTGTTGTCGAATTTGGGGAACGAGGCTTCGCTGTTGTTCCCTGTGATGTCGGGAAAGTCGTTTCCGTGAACACCACCGAGTGTATGTCCACAGGCAACCTACACCAAAATCAGTGTCAGCATCCAGACAGAGAGAACACAGCGCACGCACCATGGCAATCATATCAGCCTTACTAAACCCAGCCTTCTCAAACTGTGCAATCGTCGTCTCCAGATCAGTAGTCGGTTCGGGAACACCAGTCACTCCAGCACTCGTCGCATCAACCCTCCCAGCCCTAAACGGAATAACGGGTCCACCACACTCCCTCACCGAAGTATACACCCCCAAAGCCAACAAATCCGCCATACTAGACCTCACCGTCTGATACCCCGTAAAAAAACCAAACGTCGCATTCAACCCCGTATTCCCCTGATTCTCCGCTCTCTCCATCTCATACATCAGCGACGCGTCCAGTCCACCCAGACCAGTCGATTTATCATGTGTGATCGCGTCGTGGAACGCTGTACGGAGCCATTCGGCTGCGCCGTTTCGGGAGGGGGAACGGGAGGGTGAGAAACCGCAGGGGGAGACACCGTCGTGGAAGCCTCGACGGAGCATGCCGCCTTGGAGGTACATGATGTCTTCGAGTTCGTCGGTCCATGAGGGCCAGGTGTAGCTGAGGACGAGGACGGGGGAGAGGGAGAGGAGGATGGCCGCCTTCTTCATGGTGGAGGTGGAGGTGGAGATGAAGGAAGGAAAAGGGATGTTTTGCTGGGCATTCCTTCAACCTTGTGGTTTTACTTCCATGCTCTCGTCAACTCCGGAATTTTGGAAAAATGATCTTTCGAAACAGCCGCTGCCGGAAGCAATGTCATGGGGATGAAGCACGGCGAATGAAGGCCGATGTGGATATGAGTGACTGTTGAGAGTGTCGCAACGCTGAGGGTTTTGCTCGGGTTGGGGTTTCGACTTTATGAAAATCAAGATACGCGTCAAGGTCGGTACGGAGGAGCAAGAGGCTGCGAGACCGATGATGGTGGTGGTGAAACGTCGAACTAATGGAACGGCTCTCATTGGCTAGTGGTAGCCGGCCAGGGGTACTCGGTTAGTCCGGCCCGTGAAACATCGTGCTTGTAATTCGACGCTCGTCGTCCGTTCCAAACTCTCACAAGCACCATCTCACCACAACGGAAAGATCAACACCTCTGCCGCTCTACCTCCTCTCGTTGTCAACCGGGTTCCAAAACGCTGTGGGTAGAAAGACAGGAAAAAGAGCCGTAATGGTTCTTTTCATTCAAGAATTCGCTGTCCCCAAATTTCTTCCGACACCCGAAATCTTCTGAGAAGCTCCTCTAGTCACACCCTACTCGCACCCGACCAAGAGAAAAATGTAGGGCCTCCAGGAGGATAGACGAAATCAACTCTCCAGGCTGGTCCATAGACAACACCCCCCCTCTCGGGACTGGAACTCAAAGACATCATCTTCCCTTTGACCACGGCCACCTCTCATCAATCTGCAGCTGACTACTTGCAAGGCTTCGTTGGTCTCACCCACCCAGAGAGCCCCGGCATCTCTTTCAGCGACATTGGATATACAGGCGTCCAGTCGCGTCTCGGCTCTGTTCACTGACGCTCGTCTCTCTTCTTCCTCCACCACCGTATAATATTGGCGGTCTCGTTGGATTCTCTTGTTCCAACCGTCGCCCTGACTTGATTACATAGTACGTTTTCGACTGCTCGAGCCTCGCGCCAAACAAACACATATCCTATCGGGCGCAAGGACCAATGCTCCTGTTTATAGCGCAACTTTCTTGAGGAGGCAATCACAAGCGTCCGAAACTCGAACATGCTCAAATGATGGCTGGAGGGGGGAAATATGATAAGAGGTCACCGGTCAAGCAGAGTGCAGAGTATACTTAGCGTGAGATATTGAGAGCTCCATGTGTCTCAGTTCATTAGTGGTACTGATGATTGCCTCCTAGCTTGCCTGCCTGTAAGTAGTAGCTTCACCATCGGATCCAACTATCTGATGTCCACATTGAACTCACCGATTCTTGGATGGCTTCAGATGTACGGTGCTCCTAGAGTCGCCAGCAAGAAAAGAACGATGCAGAGATCCGACGAAATCTCCCGACTCGAATACCGGACGACTCGAAATGAAGACATCCAGAGATCATTCTGTGCATCATGGTTGTCGGAGTGAATTAGTTGTCTGATGATGAAAGACAGCTGAAAGATGATCTATCCTTCGAATTCGACGTTTTCGCCGCACTACTACTTGTGAAGACGAAACATTTAGCCTATACCTAACCAAAGAGTAAGCGCGAAGCATGAAAAATTGCGGTTTATATCAGTCAGTGCGAATTTGAACAAGTGCTGATGGGCTTAACGAGGCTGAGGCCCTGAAATCATGGATGATTATGGCGTGGGTAAGAGTCGGTTGATCTAGACATCCGACTCTGATCCGAAACGCTTTGCCTCTTGACACCACTATCAGCACGGCCATCATGATCAACACCTCCATTTCACTCACTCAAGTCTCACTCTTTCCCTCCTGCCTGATTTGGCAATAGTGCACTTGAGGACCCATGCGGAAAGCACCCACAGCGCTCGCAATCCAACAGCATTTTCCACGCCCACGAGGTTAAAGCTGTGGTTGTCTGTGAACGTATCAGGCGCGTGTTTCAATGAGATGTATCGAAGTCATTATCAGCTCGACCTCAGCATGGATGCAGCGAAGAGAAGACTTCTCCACGGTATTACTAGCTCTGGCTTTGTACGAGCGCAGCAATGTGCGCAGTCGACCTCTTGCAAGACTCGGAAATGAACGCTGAATGATGCAACGAGACGCGACTTCTTCGACACCTTGCCTATTAGGGTAACATGGTTGACATGACGGGGTGGCGTATTCGTAGAAGAGTTGCCTTGAATGGTAGGAATCCAAATGCATAGTACCTGTTCTTGGCTCGTTGACTCGGTTGCACGCCAGGATTCATCTCGTAAAGCGTCGACAGCAAGTGCCACAAGGCCCCCGCAGAACTCTTTACAGCAGACATGAGGCAACAATCTTGACGCCCAACGTCTTCTACTGCACGTCCCAGTCCTATAAGAAGCCTATCGTTCTTCACCATTCTCCAATACACCATGTCTCAATCCACATCTGCACCAGCTGAACACCTTGGAGACTCTCACTACGCCAAGCGGGCTCAAGAGCTGATAGCTCTGAACTTGAAGGTCGATTCGCTCGGGTAGGTCTCCTCTCTAGTAGACTTCAATCCCTCCCCTTACCCTGTCTTCCCAGCGGTTCCAACTTCGAGTTCAACTTGCCCAAGATCGCCGTAATCGGTGGACAGTCCTGTAAGCTCACCAGTTCAGGCCAACGACATCAAACTAATCGTTCTCGTAGCTGGAAAAAGCTCTTTGGTCGAAGCGATCTCGAAGGTAAGCTGTGCTTCGATTCTCGATGCGCGTACAGTCGATATTGACCGCGTTTAGATCACTGTTCCGAGGGATGATGGTACATGTACGAGGTACGTCTGCCGTTAGGCTTCCGATCCTGCCGAACGCTCTAACATGGCGAATAGGTGTCCGATGGAGTGCACAACCTCTACTGCAAGTACTTGGTCCTGCGATATCTATCTTAGGGAGAACTACGACGCGAACGGCAACAACCTCAGTAAACCCCGTAGGTCTGACTTCAAGAGCGGGATAACGAGTCCCGGCGAGCTCGAACTATGGATACGACGTGCCCAAGCTGCTATTCTGTGTCTCGGCCATCGAAGCCCCTCGGAGTTCCACAAGATGAATGCTGACGAGATCAAAGGCCTATTGAATATCGACGAGAAAGCCCTGCCGTTCTCTAAGAACATTGTTGGAGTGGACGTGAAAGGCCCAGAGGCTACACCTCTGACGTTCATCGATCTACCCGGTAAGGCACCGTGCCCTTTCTCGCGATTTACATGGAGCTCATGGTATACAGGACTCATATACAATATCGAGGAGAAGAACAAGGCAGCCATCAAGCTCGTTAGGAGCCTCGTCAAATCGTCTATTGCGGGAGGTAAAGACAGCAATACTGTCATCCTAGTGGTCATACCAATGAGCGGTTCGTACTCGTAGCATCAGATGCCGACCAGACCCTTCTGACCGTCGATTCACAGGCGATATGGAAGGACAAGAGGCCATGAGTCTCGCCAAGAAGCACGACTCGAGTGGCGTGAGGACTGTCGGTGCGTAATTCTATCTCACATCATGTTCGATTTGCTAACACGGAACATGCGTTCGCAGTCGCCCTCACGAAACCTGACAGCGTCGGATTAGGGGATACCGGCGCTCAGAAGCGGTGGAAGAAGATTCTCGATGGGGAGGATAGCAAGCTCAAACATGGCTACTACTGCGTCCGCTTGCCCAATGACGAAGACCGCAAGATGGACAGCCAGGCATTCCTGACCAAAGTGGAGGATTGCTACAACTCACCTCCTTGGAGCGATGTTGCAAGCCGGGATGTGTTCGGTGTGCAGAATCTGGTCTCCAGTTTGAGCAAGCTGTTGGTTGATCTTATCGAATCCAAGTGCGTTGTTTCTTATCATTCGTTCTTTACGAGAGCCGGGATTCTGATCCCTCACATCTAGTCTTCCGAAACTTAGGAAACAGGTGGCAGCGCTCCTCCAGCAACATGGAGCAGAGCTTGTAACTCTTCCACCTCTCCCCGTTGATCCCGCGAACATTCGGATGAGACGTCTTTTTGATCAATTCCTACGAGCTGTCGATAGCGTCGTCAAGGGCGAAAGTCATCGTCAGACGTTCGTGCAGAGGAACCGAGCAACATACGCCAGTTTCAAGGCAGACATTTGGCACACCGGGATCGAGTTCGTCCCTTCTACGAGTGTTTCAGCCCTTTCAGAAAACAGCCATCGCAGGGAGTGGAGGGAGCTGCAGCACCACGACGAAACCTTTGATTCGAAAGCCGTTCCGGAGTGGGAGAAGAAGAATTAGCCTCAGTTCCACAAGCAACTTGACTTGAGGGATGTGAGAGACGTCATCAATGAGTACGTGGTCTATGGGTGCTTGGTCCTCGTGCAACGTTTGCTGATGTGCTAGCAGATCTATCGGCTGGGAGCTTCCTGGTCATGTTCCCTTCCAGGCAACTATCACACTCGTTGACCGTTCCGTCTCTCAGTGGCCTGGTCCAACTGAGGTTTGCGCCTCAAAGGTCTTCGACAACTCTTGGAAGGTCATCGAGGTACTGATAAACGAATACTTTCGGGACTACGACGAGCTCCGTGAACTCGTGAGGTTCGTCGTCTCACACTGCTGTTGGCACCAGCCTTCATCATCATGCTAACCGGCTTTGTAGGAGAGCAACTCTCGACAATTACAAGTCTTGTTACGACCGTGCTCGAAAAGCACTCGAAGAGGCGCTGAAAGAAGAGAAAAGCCCCCTCCACACGCAGAACCTCCATTACTATGCCTCTCAGAAGGAACTTTGGAAGAGTCGTTTGACGGCGGCTTGTACTCAAACCATGGAGTGGCCGGGAGAGTTGGAATTAATGGCAAGTGTTCGTGCATATTGGAAGGTTGCATTCAAGGTTCGCGACACCGCTTCACTTTGCGCATTCTTTGGCCAATCTCACCCGTTTCTTCACCTTCATAGCGTTTCATCGATGTCATTCCCCGCTGTATCGAGCACAAGCTGAACCGAGACTTCAACGATAGCCTCACTGAACAGCTCCGCACCGAGATCATGGACAAGACTTCGTATGAACGGGTCGAAATCTTGATGGACGAGAACAGGGAAATCACTGAGAAGAGGTCCAGGTTGCTGGATTCCATCAAACGTCTCAAAGAGGTTGAAGAGCTGGTCGGGTCGTATACGGGGGGATTCGATGACGCGGAGCAGGAGGTCTCGGACAATGCGGACAGACTTAGTGATGTCGAATCGGATGCCAGCATGGGCACTCAAATCCTGGACGACGCGTCCAGCGTGGCTAGCGCTGCCGCACCTGCTGTTGCACGGGCATTCCCTTTGCCCCAAGCAGTTGAAATGGGATCCGAGGAGTCTCGACCTTATTCACGCACAGCATCTCCAGCCTACGAGCAACCTTCGTTTGGGTCTTTGTATGCTCAACCGGTGGTAAGACCCTATGGGCGCGCTGGGCCTTAGAGCTTGTCCGGCGGTGTGCTCCCCCGGTGATTAGGCTGACACGAGTTGGGATCGAGCGGGCTCTATTCATACGTAGAAAGGTATTCTTGAATCATGACCATCTCCATGATTGTTTTTGTTCCGTTTGTAATTCCCTGTATCTTCCGCAATCTCGACCCGAATGATCGTTCTTCTACCACTATCGCCATTATCAGGACTCTAGACTCTAGAGGGCTCGGAAGAGTTCCTTGGCTGTCAAATAACCTGGAAGAGTCGTACGAGGTAACTGAATAGCTCGGGGTTCTGATTAGAATCCAGAAGTGGTCAGCCTCGAAGGCTATATACATTTCAGGATGAGTCTCTTGGTAGGTATGAGTGCATATTCGATTGATTTGTACCCTTTTTCGGACATAGTCGCCCGGGTTCAATGAATACTCGAACGCTCAGAGCACTACTGGTCCTAGGCAATTCCCCAATCGACGTATCGATCCCAGTAGATCGGCATTCAATTTCAGATGGTGACCCTTTCCAAGATAGAGAATACGAGAATACGACGCACTCTAGATCATCTCTCGACGATCATACTGGCCATGGTTGGGGTAAATTGAGGCGTGGGAGCTTCGCTTTGGCATGACATCCGCGGCGGACCGGAAAACAACAAATTGCTTTTGCTTTCACCACGACCGCCGTTGCTATTCCTCGTTTTGCCTTTCTCGCTACTTCCTCTCAAGACTCGCTTAAATGAGGAAGATGAATTGCTTGGCGTCTCACAGCACGGTCTCGTCGTCAAGATGACCTTACAACTCGGAAGTTTGAACATATCAATACTGCGTCTAGAACTTGGAAGTCATCTAGCTGAATCGGAGGTTTTGAGGAGAGTGGTTGGGACATGAATCGTATAAAAACCACGGTGCGTCCTCTCTGGCTTCCTCAGAACCTTCTCTTGCTCATCGTTTCTATCTATCGATAACTCAGGACTCTTCTCAGAATGCACTTCATCTCCGCCAAATTCATCCCACTGTTCTTGCTGGTCGTGACTGGCGTTCGTGCTGCGAACTTGAATGTCACTGATACTGTACGTGCTCTTTTTACGCGCCTTGGTGCGTGACAGAGCCGAGCTTTGTGCTAAACTATCATTGACTAGTCCACCACCGCTGTTGTTGCTGAAAAGGTCGACGACACGAAGGGCATCAACGGTGGCTACGACCATGGTGGTTATAGAGGTTACAATGACGGCAAAGATGATGGCTACGGTGGCTACGACGACAGAGAGGACAATGACTACGAATACGAAGACGGTGAAGATGATGGGTACGACGATGACGGTGACTACGACGATGACCAGGACGATGAATATGACGACGGGAAGGATATTAACAAGCGCGAAGTACAGGGCTACCGTGGCGGCTACGGAAATCGCTATGGCGGTCATGGCTGGCGCTACGGTGGGCGCTATGGCGGCCGTGGAGGTTATGGTGGTCGTGGAGGATACGGATACGGTCATTACAAGCGTGCTGAGCAAGGCTTCCGTGGTGGTTATGGACGTGGAGGATACGGTGGACGTGGCAGATACGGGCATGGCCGTTATGGTGGATATGGTCACGGAAGATACGGTGGTTATGGTGGTTACGGACGCCATGGAGGGTATGGAGGATACGGCTACTAAATGGCAATTTGAGAATCAATATGAGCTTGCTCTATGTAACAGTATAATCATTGACTCCCTGCGATATTGGTTAGCATCCTTGTGTACCTGAATGAAATGCGTTGTTGACTGAGAAAAGGGTCTGCCTCACTCGTAATTATCTGATCAACTTGAACTACTTATGGTTGTTAATCGCGTCACAATGCTGAGGGTTTTGCCCGTGTGGCAATCCGTGGGGATCTCGACTTTATGAGATCTGTGACACGCGTGAAGCTTGCTTGAAAAGAGCGGAAAATCAGCGAAGCTGCGAGGTGGTGGTGAATAACAGAACGATTCTCATCGGCTGGAGGTGGCCAGGGCACTCGGTTGGTCCGGCCCGTGAAGTGTGTAATTAACGCTCGTCAATTCAACAACTCTCGTGTCTTCCTCCACCACCAATTCGACAACCCACAAAGGATACCCCAGCTAAATCTCGCAATGGGACTATGATCTTCCCTGGACCGGTACCCACTAGTACTTGTTCTTCCACTGGTGGCCCTGTACTAGTCTACATTCCATCAAGGCTTACTGGAGCCAGCTTGACAGCAGCGCTTTCTTCTTTCTTCCTAGCCTTGGTTCAGCTTGTTCGAACGAGAATGATCTCTCCTTGGTATGGACATAAGGGTCGCCGCTCGCGATGCCACAACATCCCCGAGGCAGTCACCATTGTCCGAACAGATACTAGAGAAACGCTGTGAATCGATTCAAGTTCGGGCGGCTAGGAAACACGAGTCAGTTTCCGGTCAGACGCGCGTAAACATTCTTCTAATGCGAATGAAGATCCATCGCAGCCATCTGCCAACTGAAGACCCTATCTGCCCTCGCAGCTGACATTTGCATTCACCAAGCATTCACCGGACTGATCGTCGGTCTTGCAATCTACAACCACAGACCTACGAGCTGACACGAGACCCAATCAGACTCTGGTGAAGGCGGGACGTATATGAACGTCTACTCCCCAGACATAGTACCCCCCTCCTCATGTGAACTATTGAAAAGACAGTTCGTGGGCTGATCGCACAGCTCACCTCTCCCTATGCTATCTATCTTTCGTCGTTTGTGCTCGCCTCCGCATTGGCGTACTATCTCGGTGGACGACTTCTAGGTCCCAGGTCTCGCTTGCCGCTACCTCCAGGACCCAAAGGACTACCGATCATTGGGAATCTTCTCGTGAATTATATTCTCCAGCTCTCGTCCAAGGGCAGGCTTTGATTTTTGTTGTAGGACATGCCAGCCAGCTTTCCCGGACAGGGCTTCAAAAAGATGGGAAAAGACCGAGTACAGAGGGTATAGGATTCCGAAGGCTTCGACTGTTATTAGTCGGATTTTTGTTGTTTGTTCCGAGGATGAAGGCTGGCTGTCGCTGACTATCACCCTGTTTTACAGGGCAGTCCTTCACGACGAGGAAATGTACCCTGACCCGTACAACTTCAAACCTGAAAGGTGGATCAAGAATGGGAAGATCGATCCTGCGATTGAGGATTTCACCTCCGGTTTTGGTTTCGGAAGACGGTGAGTAACGAATTGGTTCTCCGTCGCTTTAATGGTGTGCTTTGATCGATCGGACGCCTTAGCATCTGCCCCGGACGTCACCTCGCGATGTCTTTACTATACATCTCGGCTGCTAGTCTTCTCGCTGTGTTCGACTTCTCGGAACCGGTCGATGAGAATGGGGTGGTGGGTCAACAGAAGGTGGAGTATGTCAGTAATCTTTTGAAGTGAGTTTGTTCCTTCGTACTCATCTGTTATTACTGTGGCCCTGGGTTGACGAGGGTTGATTCTAGCCGTCCGCTTCCGTTTGAGTGTAATATTAAGCCGAGATCTGAGTTGCACGAGAAGTTGGTGATGGACGCCTATGATCACGAGTTTTAATAATGAGTGTGAAGGGAAGAGATTAGAGTGAGTAGTAGCAAAGCCTGCATACGCAGCCGTGATCTCTGTTTTCATATAAATCCATGTGTAAACAAGGCTCAGACTCGCGAGACTTGATCGAATTGATCATCTTGCCGTTGGCACCAACTGGAAAAGGCCGATGAAGTTCACTGGACTTGTGTGCCAGGATAACTGGGGAGTCGAGACGAAGGCATACAGAGACCTTGAATTGCTGTCAGGGCGTATTCATACAAGGCAGCAAGAGATGAGGAATTCTGGAGGTTTTCGCCGTACTTGCCAAGGCCAAACGTTTGGCCGCACCCGACCAAGAGTCAGCGATTTGCATGTGATGGCAGTATGTTTGTGCCGGCGCGAATTCAGGTGTTGTTAACGCCGCTCATTCAGAGATTCAGTGTCACCGAGACCGAGTTGAAGGCGAGAATATGGTGAGTACGCCGTGAGGGCGCACGCTTGATGGTACTGAGACGTATGCCGGCCAGTGGAATGATCCGGTAAGCGTCTGCTGATCCGGCGAGACCTCCGATGGATCGCGACGGTACCCACCCTCTCACTTCTTCCTCCATCACTGATTCAAGGACTCGCAAAGGAAATTTGAAATAAATGCTCTGAGCTCACAATGGATCTTTTCGCACTTTCGTCTATAGATCCCGCGATCTGATTGCTAAAACCACTTCACCGAGTCAATTCGAATCTCTCGCTGGCACCTTCTACAGGGATTGCTCGATTCTAACGATCGTAGGGGCCTTACGAGTTACTATCTTGCTTGTATCCAGCGTGGCTACTCTATGGGCTCGTGACCGGTCGGGTACGAGGATACATTCGGTGGTAGTACAAGATCCTCGAGTAATCACAAGTACCGACCACCCAGACGAATGGACGTGCTAGAACGATGGCTCGACGAGGCAGTTGTACGCTAACAGCCAGCATAGTCGAATGACGGGATGGCGAGAGGTGCCAGATGGTGGGAGATGTCGAGAATTCCGGGTTGCTCAGTTCTCAGTGAGTACATATACTAATAGGCTCTCTCGAAACACCGAATCAAGCTGACCATGGCTTTTAGCCGTGATTGATCACCTGCTTCATTTCACCCTTAGTAACTCTAGCCCCACTGAATGCCGCACCGAACTTGTCAGTCTTCCGATAAAGCTGAACGTAGTGTAAAAATGAATTGCCCCTATCAGCCACCTGCCCATGTCAGCGTTGGGCCGATCAGGCTGACGAAGTTGGGCACGGGATCTGCCAAACCTGCCAGTCGGTAGCGACATACAAACGACGACTCGTGCCCTATCGGCGCAGCGATAGTCCTTCAGTATGTTGACCTTCGAAGGTTGGATCCTTGAGCTTCTTCCACCGGCTATCTCTTCTACTTCTTTTCACTCCTATGCCATCTACGTCTCTTCCTTCGTGCTCACTTCTGCGTTGGCATATCATGTCAGTCGTTGGCTACTAGGGAGCGGCAGTTACAAAAACTTGCCGCTACCGCCAAGACCGAGAGGGCTACCGATAGTAGGCAACCTGCTGGTCAGTTATATCTTCCGAGCATCAGTCTAGGGCGAGCAATAACTTCTATCATAGGACGTTCCGACAAGCTTTCCAGCACAGAACTTCGAGAAAATGGGAAAAGAGTTGGGTGAACTGTCATTCCATGATCCTTTTAACTTTGCGTCATTGACTTCAAACCATCCGCGTTTGTGGGACACCCAAGGCTCCGATATTTTTTACCTCAATGCTGCTGGGACCAGTCTCGTTGTCCTTAACTCTTATCAAGCATGCTGGGATCTTCTCGAAAGGCGCTCTGGTATCTATTCGAGCAGGTCAGATGACTATGGCTGTTTGGTACTTCATTGCGCAATCAAGCTCACCTTATAAACTATTCACAGGCCGTTGTTTCCAATGTTACACGACATGTGAGTCTCACTCTGAATGTTTCTCGAAGTACTTTCAAGTCTGATATCTTGATTCCAGAGTCGGATGGAATAAGGATTTTATCCTTCTTCCTTACGGAAATTTATGGAAGTCTTGTCGGAGATTGTTCCATCAAGGTATGTCAAAGCGACATTCACTACATTTGACAGTTCCATTCGATGTCTATGTTCTGTAGAATTTCCTGTGAACGACTCGTCTCAACACGAGCCCCAAGTACTTCAAGCCAGCCGCGCTTTACTCAGGGACTTCTTGTCAGATCCTGAGAACTACCGGGATTATCTACGCCAGTGAGCTAGCCTCTCTCTTTGGCCGACCTCTCTCCGTCTGCTCTCGGAACGATGCTAATAACGCCCCGTCTCCAGAATGACAGGAAGTCTAATCATTCTATTGACATACGGCCTCGATGTGAAAGGTCCGAATGACCCGCTCATCAGGACCGCTGAACGAGGGGTAGAAGTGGCCAACCAGGCCGGGACTCTAGGCAAGTTCATGGTGGTACGTCTCCTCGCATCCAGCATTTTTTTCCATATGAGGCTTATTCCTATTCTTCACTCGCGCAGGACGTCCTCCCGATCCTGAAGTATGTTCCAGTATGGTTTCCTGGTGCTGGATTCAAGAGGAAAGGCAGAGAATGGCATAGGGCATACGTCGAGATGGTTACTTTGCCCTTCGGAATCGTTAAGAAGCAGATGGTGCGCCTCGTTCGAGCTCCAGGCCAAACCAGATGCTCACGCTCACACGGTCTTTTGATCAAGGAAAGCGGAGGAGCCCATCCCTCATTCGTTTCGAATCGGCTCACAAAGTTATATGAAGATCCCAATGAATGCGGGTATACGGAACAAGAACTTATGCATACGGCCACTTCCACGTATGGAGGTACGTTCAATAGCTACCAGTCTGTCTGACTTCCTCTGTTTTTTGAAATGACCTTCTTTGCTCTTTTACGCATAGCCGGTACCGAGACCAGCTGGACGGCTCTCCTCAGCTTCATACTCGCGATGACCTTGTTCCCCGAGACACAACGTACGGCTCAAGCCGAGATCGATCGTGTGGTGGGGCAAGGGAGGTTGCCAGAGTTTCGAGACCGGGAATCGTTGGTTTATGTGGAGGCAGTCTTGCGAGAAGTGCAGAGGTGGCAACCCGTCGTCCCTGCTGCGGTACCTCATTACATCCATGTGGAGGATGAATATCGTGGCTATAGAATTCCGAAAAATTCGACTGTTATAGGAAATCTCTGGTGAGTTCTAACGCTTTCGTCACTCTGGATTGCGACGAAGCTGTCTGGCTATCTCGTCTACCCAGGGCAATCCTGCACGACGAGGAGATGTATCCTGACCCGCACGCGTTCAAACCTGAGAGGTGGATCAAGGGTGGGAAGATTGACCCCGAGATTAGAGATATCACGTCTGCGTTTGGTTTCGGACGACGGTGAGTCGAGTTGTTCTGTGGGTTGCATAGGATGCTCACCGAAACTCGATTCAATTGTAGTATCTGTCCTGGACGTCACCTTGCGATGTCTATGATATATATTTCAGCCGCAAGTATACTCGCTACGTTTGACATTTCGAAAATGGTTGATGAAAATGGGCTGGAGATCGAACCAAGGGTTGAATATACTAGTACCATCACGAAGTGAGCTGTTCAAGCTCCGCGATCCACCTTCCCGGTTGACGAGTATTGCCTCTAGCAATCCGCTTCCCTTCAAGTGTAATATCAAACCCAGATCTGAGATGCACGGGAAGCTGATAATGGACGCCTACGAGCAAGAGCTTCATTGAGTTTGGGGGATCGATGTAGTGTAACCTGGTAGCTCAATGCATACAGTTGTATCTCTGTTTCTTGTAAGTCCACGTGTAGGCAAAGCTAACAAGATTTCAACAACTCGAACGGCAAAAAATGTGTTTGATTACATGTCGCATTCGCGCTGATCCAAGACTCAAGCCTGAGGTAGGTCTGAGTGCTGGCGCACGGGGTGAGCGCTGGAGCGAAAGACCCGAGGCGAAGGGATTCAGAGCTTGATTTATGGAGGTTTTTGCTGGACTTGTGAAGGCGAAGGTGCAGGCTCCCGATGAACTGGTGCTTGCCACTTTCGGTGAATGCCGAGTACCTTTCGCACCGTATGGCGGGTTTCTCATTGCGAGTATGGAACCCTCTTAGACCAAGCCTCAGTCTATGGTCATTCAAAGTCATTGTATACACGAATTTACGTTACATTTGTAGTCGAATCAAGCTCTACGAGTGCCCCTGCACCGGCTTTGGGGCGTATCTGAGAGGATAAGAGCATCAGCGTGATCATGTCGGACAAGCACGAAGACACAATCCACGTACGGTTCTTGTAGATACTTCGCTTCCTCGTCAGTCAACACCAAGTCATCCGGGACTATATTCTCCTCGAGCCTCTTGAGTGAAGCCGTCCCAATGATTGGGCTCGTCACCTTGAGGGCAAGCCATGCCAAAGCCACTTTCGCCATGGGTACTCCTCGTTTTTTTGCAATTTCCTCCACACGCCGAATGGTTGTCTCATCAGCCTCCGAGAACTTGTACTCCCACGCGGTGCCTTTGAAGGATTCCAAGCGGGGCGGGGCACCATTGTCGAACGGACGACTGAGGGCGCCGGACTTCAGGGGACTCCAAGGGATAACTCCGATTCCGTGGAAATTGCAGTACGGGAGCATTTCACGTTC
>JANHQD010001634.1:0-23973 GCA_024721195.1 Marasmius sp. AFHP31 | reverse complement strand
TTTACACCTGGTCCCTCATCTTGACCTCTTGTCATTGGGACCAGGTGAGTAGCTAACTTTGTTTCTCTTTACCTTCAATATATCTAACTTGTCATTGGGACCAGTTATCTACCTGCTCTTGCTCTCTGCTCGCTGTCTCTGTTATCTCTGTCATTGCCTCTGCTAGCCGACTTCCGCCGCCGTTGCTTCTGTAGTCCTAGCGTCTAGCCCTTTAGGACAACATGCTGAGAACAGCAGACTCCTTGCGCTTCTCGTGTATCAGAATCATCCCGCTGTCTTCACTATCATTCACACAGGCCTTTTTCAAGGCTCGTGGCTCGGATGTCCGTTGTTTTGCATCCGTCATTTCAGAAGGTGAACGTGAGAGAAGGTAAACAGCGGAAATTAAATTTGGCGAACCGCGGATTCAAAAGAGGAGAGTGTAACTAAGTACTACTGTACCATTTCGGGATATTCGTCAGGGGGTGTGACCCGTGACCGAAATATCCACTTTTTGGTTTCGACAGAAAGGCCGGTCCACTGTGACCGGTCGGAAAATTTCATGAAATTCATCATTTCTGGGCTATTTTTAGGCCATTTTTGTGACAGAACCTCCGGAAGTTTTCGACAGTCAGGCCTGGGACGCGTGACAGGGCGTGACATTTCACCAGAATGGGGTCTCCTGTGACGCATGACCTGACGATCATCCCCAAATGGTACAGTAGCTAGAACG
Organism: Marasmius sp. AFHP31; assembly: GCA_024721195.1. Classification (NCBI taxonomy): domain Eukaryota; kingdom Fungi; phylum Basidiomycota; class Agaricomycetes; order Agaricales; family Marasmiaceae; genus Marasmius; species Marasmius sp. AFHP31. The sequence continues at coordinate 23,261 of JANHQD010001634.1, read as the reverse complement.
AGGAAAAGTGCAAGAAGAAATTGAAAAAACGAAGCAAGACGCAGTGTTTTAGAGTGATTGAGAGATAAAGAAAACGGCGGATAAGTGATACATAGAGAGGAAATGAGAGAAGTAGAGACAGGGAGAGAAAAACAGAGGAGGGAACACATCTTGTTTGTGGGGTTGTACCACAGCTGGGTGACAGTGGGAAGCTGCTCTCTGTGCTTCTTATCCTCCAATTGCTGCTTGCTTGGGGTTTTGGGAAACTCGACGTTCTGAATCCAGGGTGGTGCGAAAGTATAGAGTGTTGATCGTGACCCATTACGTCCTGCCCGTCCGCCTTGCTGGTTCAAGCTCTCGTGGCTGCATAAACCATAAATGATGATGAGATCAACAACCAAATCGAGTCCAAACGTGAAAGTGTCAGTCACGATGCCAAGCCGCAGAGGAGATTCGGCACTTTCGAAGTCGTCTTTGAATTTTCCACGGTACTTGGGGCAATACAAGGAGTTGAAGAGTTTGATAGCCTCGTGGCGTTGGGGAATATGTATGGGGATGAGGAACTCCAGATAGTTCATCAATGCACACCCAACTTGAATGGTGGTGACGAAAATGATTGCGCGAGGGATTGAAGACAAAGTGGAAACCCTAAAGGGTATTAAGAAGCTGAGGTCGAGAAACGTTGTCCCGGTGTATGCGTGCTTGAAAAACATAGGAATAAATTTTATATTGGGCCGGTCAAGACTGTGGCGCGAGCTGATGGACCTATCGCTGGTAAATCCCAGAAGAGATGCAACCGAGGTTGCTCGATCGGGCGTGATTGTCCCCCTTGCAGCTCCCCAAATTGTTGTTGGGCTGAGTCTAGCCCGAGCAAATTCAATAGAACGGTAGGGGGTGCGAAAGACGCTGTCCGTCTCCTCCACGAGATGGACCTCGTCAATCAACATCCACCTTATCACGCCCTTGAGCTTCGGTTTCCGTAGTTGAACTCTAATACTTGTACTACCAAGCATTTGCGGACTCATTACAGCGATACAGACCTCCTCTCTTGCTGAGTTCCACAGCTCCGTGAAGAGATTCCAGCCCTCAAGGTTTGCATCACGAACTGTGTCCTCAGTGAGTGCAAATGCCTTGATTCTGAACCGGGTCGCCGTTTGACACTGAAGACATAGTTAAGTATTTCACTGGCACGCGCTTCTGGTAGTAAAATATAAAATACCTGCTGCTCGGCGAGCGCTTTTGTTGGCACAATCATAAGAGCAATTACATGCTCCTTTCGTGCCTGCGCTGCGATTAACGGCGCCATAAACACAATTGTTTTGCCTTGTCCGGTGGCTACGGTGAGGAATACATCCTTTCCGTTGATAAGGTGTAATCCGAGCTCGGATTGGAAAGGCCTCAGGGACTCGATACCGCATTTTTGCGGAGAAGCTGGGCAAGCCACGCTGATGAGGGACTGGGCCTATCGCTACTGGCACCTGAGCGCGAGTTGAGCATAAGAATTAAGGTAGATAGATGGTAAATTATTAAATTGTAGGAACGAGCATGTTCATAGCGATTTTATGATGGCGTTGAGAAGGAGAAAAAATCGAAAATAAGCGAGAAAAAGCACGAACAAGCCCATGGTGGCTCAGGGAAGGTACTAGCTCAGGTACAGCTCAGGGAGCTACGATACGACGATCACCTCGGCTGTTCGGATCCTGGAAACGTTTCGAGGACGGTCGAATGGGGCTACTGAATGATTGTCGCTCTTACGCTGATAAGTACATGAAACTCAACTCCATACTTCTATGTGGATTCCAGAGTGCACATTATTAATATCCATTCATGCTTTATTCCTGTTGTATCCTGACGTTTCAACCCCAGAACCGTTTGGACTGCATCTCCAATTCCCTTGCAAAAAAACTGTTCCTTCCAAAGAGCCCGACTCCCTATTAGCCAAAATGCCACCAATTGCTTTGGGAAATCAATGTATCAGTCAAAGTCAATTGCGCCGGGACCAGAATCGGATTTTGATAAGCGGCGATGATGAGCGCCGATGATAGTCGCAACGTCGGGCATTATACAAAACTATAGGACTCATCATTCCGTTCTTGTGCTCCTTTCCCATCATCATCTGCCGTTTGCCTGCTTCTCCAAGGTCTCCACCTCCAGGTTGTAGCGGGATGAAACCGTTCGTTTTCGCGTAGTTTTGACCACCGTTCTCGTGCTGACCTGTTAAACTTCCACAGGTTACTCCCCTACGTTCTGGCGTCGAGCCATGTCTACTCATTCACTCTCAACAACATCTCTTCGAACACTGTCGTAAAGGAACAGTTCTCTGTTGATTGGTCCTCTCAAGAGGGAGATCCCCCAAATGTTAACCTACTTGTGTTTGACGCTATACAGACTTTTGCGTGTCGCACAAACGAAGGCTCACACTATGAGCTATCTCAGGTGGTTTTGAGTAGTAACGGGCAAGGTTCCGTACTATTCACGGTTCCACATTCCGGGTGCGTTTGATTTTGTATCCTACGTTTTACGAGTATCAGATCTTATCGTTCTTGTAGGAATTATATTCTATATGCTTTCAACTTTACAAAATCGTAAGCACGAATTGATTTCTTGCCGACATGAGGCCGTTCTTGGTTGGCTTTTATAGGTCTGATCCATCTCGAAGCATCACCGGGACGAGTTTCTTCAACTCGAGTAACATCGTTGCGGCTCTTCCGACTCACACAGTAATGATTACCGCTGGATCAAGCCAATAAACCGGCGGTACCGGTTCGGCCTCATATTCATCCTCCAAAAACAACGACGGTGCCATCATCGGTGGAGCTCTAGAAGGACCCCTAGCGCTCGTACTTGCGGCTTTACTCTCCCTCTTCTGGTTCGATCGATACCGATTCGTACATGAAGACGATCCGAGGTTCTATGATTCAAAATGCTGTGATCATCTCAAGGGAGATGCGAGGTCTGTTACGATTTGATATGGACGAGGTACCGGGACGACGACTGTTGATAGTTCGAGTCTGTACCCGCCTACAACGGTTTACCGGGGTAGGACAAGTGAACGTGGGTGGGGTTCGCAGTCAGGGCCCTCGGAGTTAGCTGAAGGAACACCGCCGGCGTATGATAGTGTATCTGGTCATGGGGTAGGGGCTTAGATGACACCGTAGTTCCAGTTCTTTGCGTACTTGCGGTTTGAGGCTCCGTTGGGCGTGAATACCTATAATAATTTCTCTTTCTCTCTCCTGTTTCACAGCTACACGCATGATTAATGGTCCGGCACTCAGTAAACGTCCTCACCTGGATCAGGAAAAGTGCAAGAACGTAAACTTGGGGGTAATGTATCTCCGGCAATTATTTACGCCTCGGTCACTCCACGAAACTCTGAGTGCCGATGTCGTTTTCCTCATGGGCGTGCTGGACGTATCCGACAACGAAGGAAAGAAGCCAGGTGGACAGGGTGGGAATACCAAGGGGTGAAACTTCGCATCAGTCAAAGCTTCTTTTTCTTTCCAAATGCTCGTTTGTCAGAAGATGCGGCGACTCGATGAGTATGAATGGCTCACGAGCCTGTATATCTCGACTTTGCTGATCTTTTGCTGCTGAACGGGGATAACTTACGGTCGAATCATGAATAGGTTCGGTACTTGTAGCCAGCTGGAGATACATAGGTACGAGGGACCTCTGGACATGGGCAGTTCAACATGTCCCCGACAGTGGATCATGATCATTGATACAAATTCACTTGGAGATATATGAATGCAGGTTTTGTTGCACCTTACTTGCCCGCTCTCCTCCCCTCCCTCCTTCTTGACCGACGCTTGGGAATGCTTTTTCCTTGGTGAGTTCGAGAGTGTTTTAGTGGCTGACGTACGAATAACCAGCGTCATCCCGGTCATTTTATTGTTCGTCACATTTGCGACCACCTTCACAGTAGAAACACCAGGTAGTGTATCTGTTCACGGCCAATTTCTGGTGAATTAGACTTGGCTTTCGAGCGAGTCGGGTCAGATAGTTGTCGTTCTCGACAATGTGTCTAAAGCTCCGATTTGCCCGACGGATACTTCGAAGAGGGAAAGCTGTCTTACGTTGTGCTGGATGTGGCGAATAGCGTGGGGTCACTAGGGTTCTACGTGGATCATCACGGGTATGCTCTCCTCCTTCTTTTGTTCTGGATGGGAATGATAATCGTACTTGTAGTACGTTCCAGGCTTGTTCGTTCATGTACGACGATAGGTAGGTCCATTGTCCCTCTATTCTCCCTATGGAACTCCGGATTGAACTTCGTTTCTAAGGTCGGGAAAAACGCCAGTCAATAACATTCGTTATTACCAATATTGCCAAGTCAAAAACATTTAACGGATCTGTCCTCGCAATGACTGTCACTGTACAACCTTCCAGTTCTTTGACTTCATCTCCACAAAAACTTGGACCTAACGGCGGGAAGAGTAACAGTATCGCCGGGCCAGTGATCGGTGGTGTCATTGGCGAGATTGTTCTTCTGTTCCTGCTTGTTTGGCTTGTTCTCTTCAGAATGAAGAACTATCACATCATTCGCTTACCTCCGACTCTCCCTCTCGATCATCACATCCACTAATGGCTTCCCGGTCGAGGTCGCCTTCGATAAATCATCTACCAGATATGAGTAATGTTTACCATGGTGTTTCACCCTTTCCTCGTCCGAATCACACACCGAATCATTCAGTAACGAATTTCTGTACAGTTTCGAATGCTAAACAACAGTACTGGCCTGATACTATGGCAGAAAGCCCTGGCTCGCTTGGTACTGATGGAAGTGGCTCTGTGGGCATATCTCCACCGCCGGTGCCGAGGAAAGGACATATTAGGGGAGTGTCAATGGAGACGGGGAGTCAGAGCATGTCTACGACGACGCAATCTATGACAAACCTAGTTGAGTCTCAGCGAAAGGCACATGTGGATGCCATTTCGTCGAAGCTGCCAGTCGGTTGAAAAGTACTTATCTCAAACGAGCTTCAAAGGCGCCGCTTCGACCGTATCGAATAACAAGCTGGTGCATATCGTTGAGGGGTACGGTCGGAACCAGCTCTTCAAGTCGATTGCCGTGCACGATGCGCTACACCTCTCTCACGAAATGTTCGTCGACCACGGTGAATATTGGGGGATACGAAGAGCCGCTCTGAGAATTATTGTGGTGTACCCCGAGATCGTAATGGACGGCGACAGTGTGGAGAGATACAAATGCAGAAAGAATGGTGTACGCAACTATCTCGTTCTCCTCCAGGTTTTAGGTCCGGTTGAGGCCGAATTGAAGGTGCTATAAATGGGGGCATTTGGAGCAGATGAGATGAGAATTGTCTAGAGTGAGGCTTGATGGAGGGTTGTGAATACTTTCAACCTGGTGGAGTGATAACAAACGTAAGCCAGCTCTGTGGTGAAGAAGGATAGATGAAAGTTCAATGAAACTGTGGTGATTGACAATGGAAAGAGATTCCGGAGGGAGTAGCGAGGGAATAAAAGCGGCCATCGTCCTGAGTTTTTCACAGTCAGCTGAAACTCTCCCGGCCGATGACATGTTGAGTCAGAAGTATCCCCGATTTCTAACGTCTGAATGCTTCGGAGGTAAATGAAAAGTTACCAACGCTGGAGAGCGGAACGATACAATGTGATCTTCTTCACCAGCTCTGCCACGCAAAAACGTTTCCGCTCCCTTTCGAGCTCGGCTTCCACAGCTTCACCCTGACCCGTAGTAACAACTACCGGAGAACCCGCTTCTAATGTCATAACTAATCTCCTCCTAGTTCGGTGACAATGCCAAAATCTGACTGAATGTGTCCGCTTTGAAACTGACATTCCGGCCCACAACGTTCGTATAAACAAATCCCCCTCTATACTCTGCAAACAAGTTCAACGTCACAATACATCCTTGAATCCCCGAACCTTGTCCAATTTGTGACTTGGAGGTGACAAGATGCGCGGTTGGCCTCATGGGTACCCGTTCTTTGCGATCAGTGGCACAGAGGCGTCTCCAATCTAGCTCACGAATTACCTGTTCCCGATCCAGAAATCTGGCCAGTGTCAAACCCTAAATGTAAGAACCGCAGTTCCGCATAGCGACGTAGAAACGGCTCAATATCCGGGTCAAGATGCCCGATCTGATCCCTCGTGTCGACTTCCACCTTGTGAACCGAAAGGTTCAACAGATGGAGAGGAGTAGTGGAGTTGAGGCAGTGATAATACAGAGGTAGTCCCCTTATTACCACCTCGTCATCTCCTCCTCCCAGCTCCAGTGTCCCCAACGAGGGCGAAAGAGCAAAGCCCCTGAGATTCATCTTCCCGAAATCCTCTCCAGGGTGTTGATAATTACATCCGCTATGCATCTTCAGTACCTCCAAATGAGGAAATGCGGATGTGAACAGGATCAGGACCCGTGCGTCATACTCGCCGATCAAGTGTATTTCGAGCTCGACGATGTGACCAAGCGAGGAGACGATCTGTCGGGCGAGACTCCCAAGTTCGTGGTGAGGCATGAGAGAAGCCCTAAGCCATTGTAGGCGAGATAGAGTTTTCTTAGCGATGGGACACGACCATTGAGATGCATTAAGATAAACTCGAGGGATTGGTCGTCTCATCTTTGGGTAAGTCCCCGTACTTGAGGTCCAGTCTAATCTCCTGGATATACTCTGGAAGGGTGGAGTGCTATGATTCCATGAGCGAAACAATTTCGAGGCACTGTTTCTCTTCCACCTTAAATCCGGAGTTTTTGAAATATCCGCGTGCGACAACTACGTATCCAAGAGCGGCAGACAAGAGAGCAGGAAAGTAGGGATTTGTGGTCGCATTCCCCGAGGATATGCTCCACTAGTTTTAACGGTAGCTTGCAGTCGAGATCTCCACGCATCAGCATCAAGGACATGGTGGTAAAGGGCCCAGGGGATGGCAATCGGTCCCGGCGGAGATTTCCGAAGCTAGGTCTATGTGACGGACCGACCGGACCGACAACCTCGCGAGTTCATTCGATTTACATGACTTGAAGTGAAGACTCTCTCATGATCATGGGATCCACCATCAAGAGTTATTGATATGACAGCGCGGGAAAGAACACGTTGTATGTAATGGACAGGCCGACTCTCTGAGATAGATCGAAACGACAACAAGACGGTTCTGAGATATCGTTTTTTGGTTTGCAGCGATGGTTGGGGCTACATCACAACATGGTCTTTCTTCCGCTTCTTCAAATCGGCCCTTCATTGGATATTCCATGTCTCCTGTCTCGTCTCAGAAATTTCGTAGTGTTCATTCGGTCTACTCTACAAACTTCTGATCTGGCGTAAACGTTAGTGTTTAGCTTTGAGTAGCATGATACTTGGATACTGACATCAGACTGAATATCGATTCCACACACTCATTTAACCACATTGTGATCGTGAAAGTCTCCCGGATTCTCGTCGAAGCCATAATAAATCCTCATATTGACAGTGAACGGTGCCCGAATAGCCGATAAACGCCCATGCTCCCCACACCTCGGGAAGACTTGCTGGGCTCTCTTGAGATCTTCCCGGCTCGTTCCATCCCGGAGAGCAACGTCGGAGAAGGGAATGATGAGCTCCATCTGTGTGGTAGCAAATCTGGATGTGGCTAGAAGAGTGTCAAGAGCGCCCCATTGTTCTTCAAGGACTCGAAACCCGCTTCCAGAAACAATGAAGGTGATTGAATGCAAGGAGGAGGGGGGTAGAGTAGAGACCATCCTTCGAATCAAGTCCAACAGTAATGAGTCGTGTTCATCCTGAACCACATTACGGATGCTCACAACCAACCGCTCGAGCTGGTGTGAGGCTGATAAATTGCAGTACGCTATATCGTGGGGAAAAAGAATTAGCACAGGGCCATTTATAACAGTAACTACAATAGTTGTTGCTGAGGCCGATACAAGGCCTGTATCAAATCCAAGACGTAGAAACCGTAGTCCTGTACAGCGGCGTAGCAATGGCTCAACATCTGGATCGAGGCGCCCGTTCCACCCCCCACTTCAACGTCAACATTGTAGACGGAAAGTTTCTGAAGATGAGGCAAAACACTGGCATTAAGCCAGTGATAATAAAGAGGTAGTCCTCTTATCCTCACAGCATCGTCCCCTCCCCCCAACTACAGTGTCGTAAACAAGGCGAGATGATCAAGCCGGAGAGGCTCATTCCCTTCATTTCCTCCTCATTGTATCTATGGTTGCATTCACCATACATTTTGGGAACCTCCAAATGAGGAAACGAAGATGTAAACTGAATTAACGCCCGCGCGTCAAATCTGTCGAACAAGGGTCATCTTGAGCTCGGTAACATGACCGAACGAAGTGATTAACTGTTGAGCGGACCTTCCAAGTTCAGGATCTGGGTTTGAATGTGAAAGTAGCACCACACCATCGTAGGCTAGATGCAGTTTGGTCAGCGAACCAACGCGATCCTCCAGGCACATCATGATCTGCATGATGGGATCGGTCAGGATTCCGTTCTCGCACTGGAACGCCGCCCTATGTTTGAGATCAAGTTTGATCTCCCTGGTATACTCTGAAATGGTGGAGTCCCGCGGTTCTATGAGTGAAGCAATTGCGGTGCACTTTTCCTCATTCTCACCGTCAATCTCGAGTTGTTGGAAAATTCGCGAGTGGCAGATAGGAATCCAGGAGTGGCATCAAGGACATGGCGGCAAAGATCAAGATGGCCCGTGCCGTTTTTGGAAAAGTGCTCGGAACCGACCACATCGGAACTCTCCGAGCAAGGACCATCCGTATGATATGAACTCGTGATTAACTCACCAAAGGGTATAGTGAACGCAGGCGGTCTCGGAGGAGGAGGTGAAACGTTCAGGCTGATCTCTATTGACTCTAGAGCCTATGATCACAGACAACTACGAGAGGTAAACAACATCGTACAAACATTGTCTGTCATGTTCTTCGAGACTCAAACATTCCTCAGCTGCGAGAACCGCTGGAGCCGAGTCAGTGTCCATCGTATTCAACATCTGGAACGAGCAAAAGGATTCAAATACAGGGTGCTTGTCTGTGCTAATCATGTCCAAGTCTAGATGGATGGTGAGTCATGCACGATGAACCAGAATCGAACTTGTAACTCACACCTGGCCACAAAAGCATTTGGATATTTCGAAATCAATCGTCAATGCAGATAGATCATCCTTCAAATTGTACCTCTCGTTTCTTCGAACACGGATCAGTTGCCGCCTTCTGAGCTCCCGCCAATGCCAGCCGCTGTGGGGTCCCAACTCCCGATTGGGATCTCCCATGTAAAGCGTCATACTCTCGAGCAACAGCCTCTCAGACGTCCCTTACCAATTGGTGGTTGGCCGAAGAATAAGCGGCAAGGAATTTGTCCTTTTCTTTTTCTATGCGGAGCTCCGACCAAGTGAGGAGTTTGAACCAATACTCGCGGTGGTACGCATGATGGAGACCAAGGTCGTAGTAAATAACGAGGGTACGGAGGTTCGGGAAGGAGGAAATGATGCCATAGATCGCTACCTCATTCTCCTGCAGATGAGTCGTTCGGTTGATATCTGTCTGTAAATTCTCTGAATGGGGGGCGTGAGATCGAATAAGACGCATGTCGCCTTGGGAAAGTACGGGCTGGGGATCTCCATAAGCCCTCTCGGGCTCCTGCAATGACAAGGGGCGACGATGGTCTCCATGGTAGAGGAGAAGAGAGGATAAGTCGATGTAACAGTGATAAGGCTAGAGGGAGGAAGAGTCGAGTGCGGACAAGAAGACAGGAAATTGTCGAGACTGGACTTGTATGCAACGGATGGCTCTTCATGAAGATTGGGGTTGATATTGATCTTCAATAACACGTTCTTCAACCCACGGAATACGCCATGCTTCCCGCAGTACTCTATTCATTGCCTATCGTCATTATCGACCACGGCCAAAGACCGAACACCGTGAAGAAAGAACGTGGATTCCAACTGCTTCAGAATGTTCACGTCCAATCCGTTCCACTGGCGAACCTCGATTTCACGCCTTTTCCTAGGTGCTGCACACCCCACGCTGAGACCGGCTTCTTCGCATGATCAAAGTCGGTGTGTGACTTTAAATACATCTGTCGAGTTGTCATTCTGCGCAAGTCGGCGATAGTATTTTCTGCTTTGGTGTCTTTGCTGGAATAGATTTCATTGGTCGTCCCACGGGAGACGTTAAACCATGGTAGAGGTTTCAGGGTCACCGACCGTTTACCTAAGAGTAGCTCGGGCCAATGAAAACAAGGCAATCTAAAAGGTAGAAATAGGTGAGACGTCGTATAAGTAGTAGCAAGGCAATAGTTAGTTACCGACGAAACACAAGGACAGTGGTGGAGAAACCCGTTCAGGTCATCGTGACCTCGGGAGGAGACTCATGCCCGATAAAATACCTCAGCGTCCATCCCAACAGAAGGTAGGACAAATCATAAACGAAGTTATGAACTCGACGAACGTAAGGACGGGGCAATATTACCAATGCCCATTGACGAGTTATGTCCACGGCAAAGCAGTGACCCACATCCACCAAACCAAACGAAAAAGTGGCGAATAAACTCATCTGACACTCGGAAACTCCGAGTCTGATAAGTTCCACTCAACCCTCAGCTTCCCAACTGTGCATGCCACACCTGAACATATTTATTCGGGACGTGCAGTCAATTCGGAAGGCGGTGCCATGTGAGCCATGCCATGTTGACCATACATGTTCGAAGAGGGAGCTCCATTGCGAATGTCGACAAAGAGGACGGCTACTTATTAGGAAACCGGGTTCAGTCACGAACATTAGAAAATGTGTTCAACTCAACCCGATCGTCCCCTTTTACGATACTCAACGGCGACTACCAGTACTCCAGGTTACAGCTGGTGTTGTGGCATTTCAAAAGTTGATCGGTTTGGCAATGGTGAGGTAAGACTGGAAGGCATCAAGAAACTCCATACTCAACAAGAGTCTCATTCCAATGGAACGATAGCGTTACATTTCAGTCATTTACTATTCGAGCCGCAGCCCATTGTGTGGTTCTCTCTATTCTTCCTCTGAGTCACTAGAATCGCGATCTGTGCATAATTGGCAGATTATGGTTGTTGGCGGATCTGGATATATATCTTGATAAGCACAGTGTTCCTCCAGAACTAGGACAAACTTACCTGTCAATGATAAATCAGGGTAGCTATCCCAAACATTGCAAGAGATATATATCAAATATTTAAAATATAAAGCAAAAGTGCAATCGCACCACATTCAAATCTGTTCCTCCTTCCCCCCCCATTTTCAATGTCCAAATTGCCCTGATTAACATGCATTCAGTAGCTGCTGACCCCCGTGGCGGTCACATCCAGTTTTATGAACACGAACGCAGTATACATTGACCGGGAGTACAGCCCAAGTCCGAAGAGCCTCATACGGGCCGGCGAGGGTCCGGCACCCGCGTATTCTCCCCCACCCAAGATTCCCAAATCCGGATTGCCTATCCTTTGTATTTGATATCCAAGCGGACCGTGTCCAAGTTCCCAGAGGAGAAACAAGGGAAGGCAGGGGTCGATGAAGGTCGTGGCCGCCTGATCCAGACCGGCAAAGTCCGAACAAGATGCATGTGCGGCATCTCACCGTGAATGACCCCTTTTTGAGTCTTGACGCGTTTCAAACTAAACCCCCATGATCCCCAGCCTCAAGCTCGCAACCAGATTTTCCTCGGCCTGTGTATGCTTGAAGTACATGCCAAAGTCCAGCTTGAGTAAGTATTGTGAACATGTCCTGTCTTTTGTTCGGCTTACCTTATCGACTTGTTGTAGCAACTGAGCTTGGTAGTTGGAACCATCTACCCAGCCCCCGAAACCTCACTGTTCTGGTGAGGAGAAACCAACGCTCGAAAGAATAGAATCAGATCTACGGTGTCCTGTCACGGGATGTCACTGGTATGTATGGCACAACTCGCAAGATTAATTGGGCAAGGAGGGATTTGCAAGGAGAGATTCGCAGAATGGGGCATAGGGTGATTGGGTAGACGCACTCCATACAGGCCAAGGGAGAATCCACTGGTGGGTTCCCATTGAAGGTGCATATTATGTGTCTGGTGAGTCAAACGCCCGTTCAAATCCATCGATACAAACACCCCATTTAAATGGTCATTTAAACGGCCATTCAAACGGTCCTTTCAAATCACCTCTATCAAATGTAGCCTCCTATGGGTTTCATGTCTCAACTTTGAGCCTCTCGAATTCTCTCGTCGATACATAGTTTACATCGCATCTGACCACTCCAGTGAAATGGGTATTCTGGACTTGTCGGTCCATGTCAGCAAACAGTGTTCCCAACTCCCGAGTATCTCGAAAGCCGGACATTTAAATGCGGTGCCAAAGCACAAATACTTTATTTTTTAAATATTTTATATTATATGCCTGAACATTGTAGGAGAAACAAAATTCTTCTACTGAAGAACTTTCTCCGCCAACGGTCAGGATGGCTTTGTCCGTACAGTAGCGACCCACATCATACTCCTGCTGCAGGCCAACATGGGGAGATAACTCCAAGTGGTTCCAGGAGTGCTGTCGAATGATGGTAGACAGATCCCCAAATTCATTCTGAGAACCCGATAATCCATCCTGATCCAGCTGCAGGATCATCGTCCTGTCATCTCCTGCCGCACGAGAAAGTCGAAACTCCGAATACTTCGAGTCGATGTCGTCTACTTCTTCTTCAGGCATGAGCCCCCTCCGGTTCTCTCGATCGGTCACATCGAAGTAGAGTCCATACCCAGCCCCCTCTACATCTTTGTGGAGCTCAGAAACAGCCTTTTCAATTGCCGCGCACTTGTCAGGATCTTCCGACGACGTTTGGCCTACGCCATTTTCCACAGACTCACGAAACTCCAAGCAGGTGTTAGGATAGAGATGAAAGGCTTCTGTTGCCGTGATGAAAGCCATGTCGGCAGCTGTTAAGGATTGAGACAAAGCAATCGAGAGCCAATCAGAGACACGCACAGTCTGGATGTTCCAGTATTGGGAGAAACAATGAGAACATCGTAAGGTATACGTGGATATCAGGAGATCCTGCTTTTGAGAATGATATGAGTGCAGAAACGCTCTCGTAGACAACTACAGGAGCTGCCGATGTATTCTTATACCCCGCATTCTCGAGGAAACGCAGAAGTGGTTGAGAACGCCATCCAAGCACAAATAGCTTGAGAATGGAAGGTGTTCTGTCACGGTCAAAGAATCTTCGAGCTGTTGATCCGCCGATTATCGTCTGCGTCTCGGCCTGGATGTTGCGGAACTGTTTTACGACATTGGGAAACGTGAAGTGGGGAGAAAGAAAGATGTCGATGTTGTACATGTGCCGGACATAGGCCCGAATATTGCTTGTAAGAGAGGAATTGCCGGCCAGTGCCAAGAGAGCTCTGGATTTGAAGCCTAGGAACCCAAAGATTCGATGTTGGAGCTGCGAAGCCAGAGACTGAATCATATGTAAAGAGTCTGGAAACAAGAAAAGAATCGCTCACGTCAAAGAGTAGTCCAAATCGTCCTGGGTCCATCATTTGAGGCTCTGGAATTTGAGAGATCGATGTGTGAGGATAGCTGGATATTGGATGATGCAGGTAGTTGGTAGCGAAGGGAAGGGAGGAAGATGTAAAGTCGCAATGGGTCTTGATGTCACGACTTAAGTATTTCTAGATTCCAATCAGAATGGTTCTATTTGGAGCCACATAACGGTCCGAAACTTCCGAGGTGCCAACGGCTTCGCTCAGCCCCGACGTACCCGGCACTCTGTGATAGGTGGAATTGGAATGATGAAGTTCTCGAAGCCTACACTTCGAAAGAGACGTGATCCCAAGATGGAAGGTACAGCAACTATGAAGAACAAGGGCAGATCAGCTGAAGCGGTAGTATTAAAATTCGCGGGGTCGACGCCGGAAAGCCAACAGCCACCGAGAGCGTAGAATTCCCCGAAGAATAACCGAGTGGGCCCTGGAGTAATGACCTGGCGACTATGAATAAAAGACTAAGATGAGATGGTCGGATCAGAGCGGGACAAAATTACTTGTAAGTTGCACTCGCGAGGACCCTCGTGTCTCAAGTACTTCGAGTCACTCTAAAGGACACCAAAAAGTCACGGATCACCCTCAACAAGAACAGGAATACTTGGGTGAGATGCGAAAGCTCAAAGCGACCGAATGTACCAGCAAATCCGACCGACCACCGACAAACAATCAACCACTTAGCTTCTCCCTTCTCTCCAGATCAACCGACTGTAGGTGCTACCTCGCCGCTGTTCATAGGGCTCCTCTGAAACTTTCCTTCTGACACCGCGCAGAATTTTTCGTATTTCCGTACACAAATTGGGGCGCTTTGTTACCTTGCTCCATATAATGGCTGAGAATCCACAGATATGCAATTCAGCTATTCGTCAGTCATAGACTTCCTCCACGATCCTGCGCGTGCAGGATCGTTCTACATCGACAAGCTGCAGTCATACCACAGTCTTATTCACCTGTGGTTACAGAGGCTCGTTCAACCGATGGTAACGCGGAGTTTGGGTGAGTATCAACTAGATGCTCACAAACGTTTTACTCATTGAGCTGTCTCAGACTTGATCGTCCCGCCGTCAAGACACTCTGGGAACAGTGGGCGACATTCATTACTAGTTCCCGGGAGCCTGATGGGACAGTCATCGCGTACCTCCTCGCTTTGGATCTATCGACACTCTTTAACCGTGCCCTATCGATCTAGCTAGGGGGATTCCAAACTTTTTGTGTGTTATTCTGCAATCTCAAGATGGTAGCGGATTGGTTGGAGGTCAGTGCCTCCTGCTTCTAGTACTGGTTCTAATTAACTATATCTTGACAGAGCTGCGATCTCCCCGACGCCAAACGTCTGTGTCGTCGATTTACCGTCGCACAACAAGCAATCCACGTCCAGGTGACAATCCCCCCTACTTTCAGGGATGAACTCATCGTGTGGCTCATATACGACCTTAGCTCTTGCAAGTACGCCTGCGGCTCAACAAAACGAGTACAAGACAGCTACGTTACGATACTCGACATGTTCTTAGACGAACTGTCGAACATCAATCTACGGCGAATGGAAAGCCATGATCTTGCCCGAGCCTTGATTTTCAACATCCTTAGATCTTCTCTGCTGAGCCTCTGTGGTCTAAACCACGATCTCCTACCTCGGTGCCGTCAAACTATCGAGTTTTCCAAGAAGATTCGGGGACGTTTCCAGTACGACAGGTCGGGCATCGTGGCTGAGGAGTATGTTGAGTGCAGGATGACGACCCTCCGGTGGTTGAAGGTATGTGTTGTTGACAAGTGCTCTTACAAACTAGGTCACTAACACCCCTCGTTCAGTCTTTCAACTCCGACGAGGACCGCCAAATACGCGAACTTGTCCGTTCGTTGAAGAACTTCGTACCAGAAGAGTTGTGGTGGTACAAGTTTGTGATGCTTTTGTTGCGGTGGTAGTCGGGAATGAGCCTTTGGTACGAATGAGTGACGGGATAAAAGTACCATTAACATACTCATTACGCGAGTTCGTACATCCCAGGGAAAAGAATACCCCTTGCTAGCTCGAGCCACAGTCCGAAGTTTGAACTTTGAACGTGATCGAGGCCCTCACCGGGAATCTTTTTGACGATGTGCACCTCTTCCCACCACTTCTTTTTTGTTTGCTAATAACATCTCAGACACTGGAAAGAGGAAAGCCGGCCTTGATGCAGTGGCTTTTCTTTCCTTCCATTTTCTACTCACCACTCCCTCTACGCGATGAGTAGGAGTACATGGCACAGCCACACCGTACACAACACAGCCACCCATGCATTGCTATGGCGAGGACCTTTCCTGGCAGCCACCCCACCCGCCAACATGGATTTCCATGGTAACCTCACGGGGGCCCTTGCCCAAACCCTGTCTCAGTTCAAGGCAAGCACAAATTATTGAGCATGGTGGTCTACTAATACAGAGAGAACCTCAGCTGCGGAGAATCGGTTATTGAAGGTGCGGAAGAACGCACCAGCCAGCTTCAGGGTTCTCGATTCTTCCAAAGGTTGAGTCTCTGAATGATGCCCTGTTGATATACTCTCTATTGATGGACACAATACGCAGAATTGAAGGTCTTTCGATGCTGGGTTTAGCCTGGCATCGTGATGGTTAACAATGGCTGAGGGAACTGACCTAGGATTGTTATGACGAGAGCTGAGTACTTGGGTTCACCTTCCTCGTTCTGGACATAAGATGAGCGATTCCAATGCATTATGTGCCGCATTTGACCGTTAATCGCGAGATATGTCTGTTTTCGGAATTCGTTGTGGTCGACGTTCGGGAGGAAGATGCATTATCACGGAGGTCACAATCCCGTTTGCTTGTACACTTATACATACATTGGGTGTGCCCTGGATTCCGTTCTGAGCTGAAAAGAACAAAATCAGGTTTGAAAAGTTGAAGGGAAGAATCGGATGTTGAAGTTTAAGTCTAAGAAGTGGGCAACGAGCGCTTCGGTTTGAACTTTGCTATGCGTCGAGATTTTCGTCGTGAACGACGGTGAGGTGGATGTGCTAGGTCCGGGTCGGCACTTCGTGTTCCGACTCTCACCACGACCATCGATCCAATCGGCAGCCGCCCTTTAAACATGAATCGCCCCCATTCCCACAAAACTGACTCGATATAACGTTTATTGATCCCATTTTACCGTCAACTATACACTGAATGCGTTTCACTGCCACCTTCGAACCCCCCCCCCCCCCACCGACTCAACAAGCTCATAGCTGCGATGAAAGAACATTGAGTGAATTTTGTACGGATCTTGAGTGTAGACTGACCTTTTCGTGTCCTAAGAGTTACGCTGTGTATACGTTAAAGTGACTTATTTCGCGTGGTATTTGGAGACGCTGACTACTCAGAGGCTAGAGCGATATGTCTTCCGCTTCAAGCAAGCTGACGACCTTCTTAAAATATCGGTCTGTATCTCGCTCGCGTTTTTTGGCGGCAGATAGAGCAATCGAACACCTGAGAAAGTATAGATCTCCGTCAGTGTCCACTGTCAACTAAATTCGTCCAGGAAACCGGGGGAGGGGAATACTTGGAGTTTATATGATATTTTGGACATCAGATCTCATACCGTCTTTGTATTTTGCCAATTAAAATCCCCGCTCGTCGACGTGGTACAGGAAACCCTTTCGGGATACGAAGGGGGGTCAAAGCCGTCGTCATACTCCCTCGAGGCAAGGACTTCTCAGAGGTCTCATCCGTTCCCAGCTTCATCGATGCCGAAGGGTACGCCTACAAACACTACAAGGTGTCTCAATATGAAGGGCTTGTGGTAGTTGTGAGACCAGACGGGGTAAGACGATCGTATCCGATTCTGCTGCATCAAAACCGTGCTCATTCTTCCCTACAGTATATCGGGGCTGTTGTGAAGCGAGCCATTGGCCTGAAGAGATATTTCTCGAAGTTGTTTATAAGTTAGGTATGATAAATCAATTCTATAGTATGTAATCGGCACTTGAATAATTCTGGAGTTTGTCCATTGAGGCGACGGACTCTATAGAAGCATCAGTACGCCGGACTAGTATGCATAACCTCGCTCACCTTGTCGGCTATGTTCACAGCTTCGGGGCCAGCTTTTAACTGAATGGATGAATTGATAGCCCATGTACCACCCCGAACGTGGAGAGATCTTAAGGGAAGATGGATCGGACAGGATATGGTTGATAATTTTATTGCCATAGAGAAGCTACCGGCACTCTACCTTTTTGCGAATGCTCCTCGTCTCCTTCAAGACATGGGCGAATCCAGTCGCATCCTGAAACCCGGACGCGTGGGACCCGATCTCGTTTCTCAAATCTGCACCTGACTATCTTTCTTTTAAAACCTTGGGGTTCTTGGGGCTCCCACCGACTTGAGTTGTAAAGATAGATTTTCGAGAGTGACATGCTGCTACGTCGGACGGCAAAAGTGTCGAATTGAGCCATTCCACCCAACGGTTGAGCAAACCTAAACAGACGTTAGCTGTGGAATGCCGATCTTCACCGTTCGAGGCCCCACATCGACTCAACTCACCCCCGAGAGTTCTTCACCTCTCAGGATGTCTCCGGTTCGATGTTTTATGCCAAGCAGATGCTGTAAATCTTTGTTATTCTGACGCTGAGAAGGCCAAAAATGGTTTTTGGTATGGGCTTCACGGCGAGATTGTACTTAAGTGAAAATCCGTTCCCGAAGTTGGACGCTGTGCTTTCCAGGAAAACGGATTTGATTCTGGTAGGCCGAATGAGCGTATTTTTTGCATAGAAAGCGAGGCAGGGTACTCACCATCCGAGAACAGTCCTTAAGAACAGCTCTTCCCCAACTCAATACTACATCTTCACATTTGCTACTACAGGCCGAGCCGAATTCAATGTTGATAGCAGTTGACAATGTTTAGGGATTCTTGAGCTCGATGATTACTTTAATTTTGCCAAGTCTTGAGCAACTGCATAGATAGAATAAAGAATAAGACTCACCTAAAGTCTGCGTATGGGCTAATGGCGAACGAGAAGAGATCAAAGGCAAGGGCGTTTCGCCTAAATTTGGAATGACTCGTGATAAGATAACAATGTTCGCCGATCACGAGACTGCAACCGGAATCTAGGACCGGGGTCTGTTACCTTAGTTGACTTCCGACGACGACAACGACAACGACGCCCTCAACGCTGTTGGCGATTTTGAGCTCTATAAACTCGATTTTTGCACTCCTGCCCTAAACGTACCCTTAATATACTTAAAATTGGACAATCTCAACCGGAAATCTAGTCTTAAGGCGCAATGGCATCAACGGAAAGTACTTGTAAATTGGGTAGAGGTGCGTCTCTAAATACTTCTCTGTTCTGTAAGAAAAATTCTGACCGGGCGTGTTGATTCATCTTATGTCATTTCTCTTCTTTGCTACTTACATATCGCTTGCGCTTACCTCGCCGTGGACACCATTACCATGAACTTGAACCGAACTGCAATTTGGGGTTCTCCAATACCGGAATTCAACCAAATTATGGCCTCGGACATACGCCCGTTGGCGCTCAAAACGGATCTCCATGATGCAACATCGCCCTTGGTTCATAACGAAAACGAACCGACCTACCTAACAACCTGCCCAACTTAAATTCGTGGGCCAACGCCGTCCGAATGACCTCGACTGCGCCCACATTTTCGATTTGCGATGTATGGACGTGTCTGGTTCGTTCTACTGGGTCGAAACGAACCGAACCGTATAACTCCTTGCTTTCAACAACCCAAAACACGCTCTTCAACTTGTGTTTGAATACCGCTGTGGTGACTTTTCGACTCGGAAAATCTTCGAAACGCCGTACCATTCCCTACGAACCTATTGTAGGCCTTGGCGGCCCGGCCAACGCACAACTTATCTACGCCGGGATGGGTTTAAACCATACCCTCCTCGTTGACTCAAGGAAGGAACGGTATGGGCTACTGGTACCAACTCTCTTGGGCAGTGCGGTATCGCTCACGTTTCTGCCCAAGTCGGATCGTTCAAGCAAGTGCAAGGCCCGATTTACGAGGGAAAAGGCCATCATGACAAGCTGCGGGGTCACCTTTAGTATAGTGCTGTGCGAGAGCGGAAGCGGTAAGTAACTTTCTCGACTTTGTGCTTTTCCCCTTTCATGTTCTCGTCGCGACTTGGTTTACTTCCTTCTTCACCTTTGAACGATTCGCTGATTCTCTTCTCGTTCCTCAGTTTATAGCTTCGGCTCGGCAGAAGCAAGCCAACTTGGCCACGGTTCGACGGGCGGGAGGATCACCACCAGCAACGAAACCGCCTTTGACGTTGAAGAGTGTGCAAGTAGGTCATCTTCCCCTCGTCTCCAATCCTTGATCTGACCTTTTCCCCTGTAGCTCTCATTTGCACTCTTCTCCCTGTCCGAGTTACCTCTATCGCCTGCGGCAACCAACACACGATTGCCCTCACGTCCGAAGGTCCCATATACGTATGGGGATACGGAGGTTATTGTCGACTAGGCCTGGCGAACCGGGTTCACCAGCTCCGACCCAAATTGGTCGAACAGCTCCCGGACGAGGCTCAGAAGAAGGATGATAAGGAGGGAAGTGCTAGTGAGCCACCCGTGAGGACGGGTACTGCGAGGTTCATCGCTGCTGGACCGTCGACGAGTGCTGTGGTTGATGAGGGAGGGATGTTCTATCTGGCCGGGAAGGTAAGATTCCCTCGTTGTGGTTCAAGTCGGCGGTTAAGCTGAATGGCTTCGTTCAGCGGAAACAAACCACAACAGAATCGTCTGGGTCGCCGTACACGACGTTTAGGTACCTCGGGGATATCATGCACATGGCTTGCAAGGTTCTCTGGGAGGAGTCACTTACTGGGTAAGTTGAGGTTTCCTTGTCCGTTTGCGTTTCGTGCACAGCGTTGTCGTTGGGCTTCGTCAATGTCCATGGCTACGAACCTAACTTTTGTCCTCGCGTCTCGTGTCTACACATTGCTGACCTACTTTTTGTTTTGCTCGTAGATCTCAACACCTGCCGACTCTGACCTGGATCCCGTCGCGCACCCCAACGCACCTCGTATGGTCGTCGCTTAGGGCCAAACCCCCGTCCGACGTCGCAAAGGATAAGAACTTGAATTCCACGATGGGAACTCATTTGAGATTGGGTCGTTCTATTGTCTCTCATCCCACGGCTTTTCGACAAAAAGACGACCAGACAATTTCCAATGTCTTAGTAACTTCAATTGGGAAGGAGAGAGATTCGGAGCACCTTGTGTCAGATGTCGTGAACGACTGAAATGGTGCAACGTCGGACTTTTATACTGAAGGGTGCTTGAGCTCGTGCTCTTTGTGCTTTCTATCTCTTTCTTCTCCATCTAGCCTGGCTGTGACAACCTTATGGTTTACTTACTGGAGCTAGAGTGTTCGTAGTAACCTTGAAGGCATAACGTCCGTCTCATCACCGAGGCCGGCAATTGCCATCTCGGTCAACACGCCCTTTTCTATGGAACAATCATGAAAGCCCATTTCGACTCCCTCGCTTCTCGTTTCCACATCAGTCCCCGCATCAATCGCAGCTCAAAGATTCACTCATCAAGTCCCATTCATTCAATCGCGCTCACAAATACAGTAAGTCTCGATCGGATATTTCTCGCTCTGTAGGCAACGTTCAGACTCTCATGAGACTCCTGTTGACACCCTATACAGCTCGGCGGCATTGACTTAGACTCGGTCCAGCCTTCATCTTCATCGAGGTGAGCAAAGGTCATGACCTCTATTACACAAATAATCCATAACAATATCATCTCCAGAGCGCAAGTACAGCAGACTCCGGCTCCTACACCGAATGCTCGCTCGCTCGCTCAACGAGCCCGCCGGGAAAGAGAACGGCTCCAGAGACTTCAAAACAATCAACAGGACCAATTGATTGACGGTGCGATACCCGTCTACTGTCATGAAAACCAAACACTTATCCCCTTTACAGGTACTTTGACAGCACGGCAGAGAGGACAGCGGAAGCGACGCAGGAGAGAACGTGAGGAACGCAAGAATGCAGAGAGAGGCGTGTCGGATTTCTTTGTTATATTTTTGCTTCAATTTGAGATGGTTCAAACTTGAACCGCATTGTTGTTCAGCAGCACAAGCTCACCAGATGCCTCGGCCCCAACGTTCATCCCGAGACCAACAAGTTGCTCGGTATACTGCAGCACGAAGGGTGTATCATGAACCTCGCCAACGCTTTGAACTCGATAGCATGGATATTGTGTGTCCCGCGAGTGGCGCTCTTCATTGGATCGAAGAGCGACTCCATAGCTCATCCAAATCATCCCCTCGCTTCGGAATGTGCTGTGATAGTGAGAAGGTCCAGCTTCCACTTCTCCCGCGACCTCCACACCCTCTCGAGAATCTCTTTCAAGGGGCAGATGCTCAGTGCGTTGAATTTCGGGAGAATATTCGTCAGTACAACATGGCTCTCGCGTTTACATCCCTCGGAGTTACTGTGGACAAACGGATCAACGATCCTCGATTTCATGGCCGCAGTGGATGGGTGTTCCGCATTCAAGGACAGCTCTACCATCTCTCGAGTGCTCTCATACCATCACCAGGAAAGCCTCCTGAATATGAGCAGCTCTATCTCTATGACCCAGATATTGCACTTCAGCAACGTACGCACCGGAACAGTAACCTCCGCCAGGACACTCTCAGTATACTGCAGAATATGCTAATTCGTCACCATCATTACACCTCCGTGTACCGACAAGTAGATGATATCCTCAATGAACATCCCGATATTCCTGATTATAGCGTGAAGCTTCGCGTACTTGCTGGCCAGGATCCCCGGCGATATAACTTGCCGACTGCAAGTGAAATTGCGATCATTCTTCCTGGCGATGGAACGGCAGAGGACCATCGTGATATTGTTCTCCGTCGTCAAGATGATACCCTTGACCGAGTTAACGAAGCTCATCCAGCATATGCACCGCTCCACTATG
The DNA here is from genome assembly GCA_024721195.1 of Marasmius sp. AFHP31. NCBI lineage: Eukaryota > Fungi > Basidiomycota > Agaricomycetes > Agaricales > Marasmiaceae > Marasmius > Marasmius sp. AFHP31. The sequence goes on along the minus strand of JANHQD010001634.1, from coordinate 827 downwards.
TGCTTCTATTCCCCTACGGTGAACATGGCTGGCACTACGAGCTTCAATTAGTCGAACCGAACCGTCCGAATCCGCGCAGGATGACCCTCACAAGATACACTGCTTTTCGTCTTCACCCTCGGAGAACTGAATGGTCAACAATTTCGCAAGGGGGTAAACTATTCCAACAATATGTGGTCGACAGGTGGGCCGCTGCCGACCAGACGAGGCTAGCATACCTACGGTTCAATCAAAATACCCTCCGTGCATCCCTCTACAGTGGTTTGGAGGATGCTCTCAGGTCCCACGATGACAATCTTGACCTTAATAATCTTGGTAATCGTGTGGTCCTACCATCATCATACATTGGTGGTCCACGCCACATGCAGCAGTTATTTCAAGACGCCATGGCCATGGCTCGCTACTATCGCAAAGTCGATATTTTTTTGAAAATGACCGCGAATCCGGATTACTCGCGTCTTTCGTATGAAGTTTCGTGCTCTCCTCGAGGACGTAGAAAATGGTGCTTTGGGTGAAGCTGTCGCTTATGTTTATGAAACAGAGTTTCAGAAGCGCAATTTACCTCTTGACCATCTCCTCATCGTGTTGAAGGAAGGACACAAGCTTCTCACGCCTGCGGATGTTGATTCAGTAATTTGCGCAGAGTGGCCGGATCCTTGTCCTAGACCTAGGCGAGAATCTACACACAGTCAGTTGTATTTCAACCCAAGTTTCGAGTTGACATCAGGCCGTGCGAAGCACGGGTCAGGATCTAGTAACTTATATGCAGAAGGTGCTTATCATTTACCATCAGTGTTTCATGTAACCTCACCATCTTCGTGCCCCCT
>JANHQD010001631.1:0-75659 GCA_024721195.1 Marasmius sp. AFHP31 | reverse complement strand
CGCAGCAATCCTTCGTAACTTGGTAGTTGGTGCCTCCGGATCCGTCCTTGTTGTTGGTGCAAGAGATGGGACCACCTAACGTTCGAAATGATCAGTGGATTGAGCGAACGAGCGAGTATTCATACTTACCGGCAGCGGCAGAGCCGACGAGGGAGGCGACGATAGTGACGATAGCAAAGGAGGCACGCATGTTGTTCGTAAGCAAAAGTGTTGTTGTTTGGAGTTGAGTAGCGTAAATGAGGTTCTGAGTTTCTGAGATGTTGACCGTGAGGCTCACCAGTTTTTATACAATTTTTTGGCAAGCAGAGGCGAGTCATCCTTTGCATCCGAACGGTATCGCAAGGAAACTCATCGCAGTTGCTCCACTCAGTTATGCAGTTATTAGAGTCTCTTCGTCACTGGTGAGCCGTTGAGTCAAGTCTTGGCCTAGAGAATCTGTATATCTCGCCTCGAAACAAGGCATGTGCGACGAGCTGGCCAGCGCTGGCCAAGCAAAAGTGCAATCAAGCCGAGGGTAGGACGGGAGTCTGTGGATATTGATCAACTGCCAGAGGAGATACATGAATCTTGCTGATCGAGGCTCGTAAACAACTGTGGTTAGATGACGATTGTTACGACTCCTTTTCACTGCAAGCCTTATGTGTATTGAATGCGGGCGAGCGGGAAACACGGGAATTTGCTCAACCAGTGAAACATTGGTGGAGTAATGCCTGTGATTGCTGTGAGTTACGGCCTGAAACGGTGCAATTGAACCTAGATCAAAGTACGAATACGGTCAAAGCCGACGTGTCTCGGGGGTCGGCATTTATCAGGGGGTGAAGTTGCCCAATCTGATTGAATGTTGGAACCATGTTGAAATCGGTGGCCGAAGGTACTAGGATGTCAAGCGGAGATGGACTTAAGTGCTTTTTGTTCGCGTTGTTGGAGTTGCTTCATCGCTAGCAAGCCATTGAGTGTAGTCTGGGCCCGAGACACTTTGAACATCTCACCCTCGAAGCGGAGAATTTTGCGATGGTGAGGCGTGCACTGGCCAAGGAGTATACAAACGAAGCCCAGAAAACATGGGGGGTCTGTGGATATCTATGCATCGCTGGAGGAGACGCACGAGCATTGTTGACTGATAACCATGTTTGGGGTCATAGGGAATGTGTCAATTAGTTGGAGTTTCTTTCTTCATTGCAAACTCCGTATGTATTGGATCATGAATGTGACCTCTCAGGGAACGAGCGGGGAAGACGGAAGTCCTACTTACCACCGAAGCGCTGGTGGAGTAACGCCCATGATTGCTGTAACTGTGTATCCGGCCTGAAACGGTTTTTGGAGTTAATCCTCGAGTTTACGGGCGGGATGTCGTAGGGCATTACGCCGCCCTTTTCTTTGATTTGAGCGTAATGAAAATCGAGTGTTGTTAGCGCCGCGTTGCCTTATTACACGAGCGCAGCTTGAGGTTGCGGTGACGCTGCCAAGCCTGCCAGAATGTAGTCGAAAGATGGATCTTCAACTATATCAACAAATCAGCCTACAGTCGATGATTCTGGAATGTTAGATTCGCAGACAAAATGGATGAGGCAATTGTAAAGTGAGATTAACCTGCGGATATTGCGACATTGACACCTGTGTATGACACTGTACACATCAGATTGTGAGAAGCTCCCTACATAGTACGCCCACCTTGCTATTGCAGACGCCGTGTCGAAGACCCAATGCCTCAAACGGACTCCTCTTCGAACGTCAAATGCTATGTTGTTTTCCGTCTCGTATAGTATACCTGCTAGTGAACGGGTGGGTTCCGTAGAACGTTTGATTGAAACCGAAGGGTGGACTGGACAGACACAATGCATCGAACTTGCGGAGAAAGTAAACGTCCGTACCAAACCCGGAGATGTTGGATCGAAGAGGATAATGGAAGCCCACTGGATTGAAGGCCGACTCCGATTCGAATCGCGTACGGCCAACATTGTGACACAACTTTCATGATATCTCCGTGCACTGAGAGTACGGTGTATATCCACAGAGCCCGATTTGCCCTCCGCTTCCGTTCGGCTGAAGGCCTGATATTCCTTGGCCAATGTTGTTCTGCTCATCGCCCACAGGACCTTGCTTCGACCGTAGGTTATACAGTTCTTTCAGTCCAAGACTTTACTGAATTACCCACCGGTGATGAAGAGGCCCCAAAGTCACCAAGCGGAAGTATCGATTGTCGGACTAGGAATACGTGCTCATAGCCTCATAGAATGGGACAGGCTTGCTACGGGCCCCCTGGAGTCAATTCTGGTCCCCTTTCAACCGATTTCGCGATGCCCGCTTACTCATGATGCCCAATGGGCGGCAAGTACATAATGGGATGTGGTTTGCTGGTTGTGTAACAATCTTTCATTGACTATAATTTCAATCTGGCTTTAGCTCGACGGAGCAACCAACGGGTTAACTTCGAGACGAATCCAAACGACGAGGTAGCATTTTCGGTACTGACTCGGCATCTGGAGATGTTGCTGCTCCAAGTGGATAATTCCTGTCCGTACAAGGCGCTCAACACAGCATATTTCTAAGTATACAAGATCCCGAGAGGTGCCAAGGACTTCTGGGAGCTATTCTTATCCCAGCGTCGAGGGTCAGCATTGAGACCTCGAAGTCCTTTTCGGTCTAGTACGGGTCCCGGCAGGCGTTGCAATGATGAACTCCCGTAAACTCCATTGCCACAGCCCCACCGTCAATGTCTCCTTCATGCTCGCAAAAGTAAGGTAAGCTTTTATGGTCCCTTTTGGTCATATTACGACCGCTGAGAGCTCCAGTCTCGAGTTTTGAAACACCAGACTACTCGACAGGAGTCGTATCATCCGTGGAGCGTTCAGATCTTGAGATTATCAGACGTTCTGAGGTCAGTGTGAGCTGTTTGTACCCACCGCCACTCCTCAGGCCAAAAGGTATATAAGCCTGACTATTAGTCAACGAGACTCTCAAAAACAACCTCACTCTTCAGTCTTAAAACTCAACTGTTAAATCAACTCGTAAACATCATGCGTACCTCTTTTGCCGTCGTCGCTATCGTCGCCTCCCTCGCTGGTTCCGTCCTCGCTGGTACGTGCCCACTGATGTCAGGCATATGTTGACGATCTAAAGCCTCTCCCATTTCTCCTCAGGTGGCCCCGAGATCTGTACTAACAATAAAGACGGATCCGGAGGAACTAACTACCAGGTCACCAAGGACTGTTGCGCCGCTGTCAACCACAAAGCCTACTTCAACGAGCTCTCCAAACAATGTATGGGCTACGGAGGTCCCGCAGATAACGCTGTCGACACCGGAAAGATGGTCGAGTGCTGTAGCAGCCGTGGTGCTGGTAGCAAGGCCGTTTAAGCGGAAGGTGGGTCTTTCAACAATACTGGGTTCTAAGTCTCAACAGTTGACAGTTACACATATATCAGCGACTCATGAATATATTCGGCTTGGGCTCCTTATCTTTCGCATCCCTCGAATACTGTAACGTTACAATTTCACGATCGCGACTGTAAGATAGATCAATCCCTTAGTAATGTATCTATATACAATTTGCATATGAATAATCACTACTCTCATTGAATCGGTGATCTGTGTCGATCTTAAGCACTATCAAATTCTTAAGAGCAATGGACTCTGCTGGTCTCTTATCTTTGCGAGTAAAAAACGACCACTACGTCAGAAATCCTCAGATGCACCGCCTTCATAAACAGCACCCACGGGCGCCCACAGACCGATCATCCATCATTTTCCCACAACATTTGGGGCTGAGTAGCTCTAGGGCTCCCAGCTGGTGAATAGCTATTGGGATATTTATCTCAACCGGATGTATGGTAAGCTGTTCATCTGTTTTCGAGCTCGTAAGGAACTGCGATGGCGGCCACGGCTCCTTAGGGTCGGCATTGTTACTCTGTCTCCCTGCAATCTATCAACTGTAACTATTGAGAGTTGTTGATTCATGACTCCTGGCAATGGGAATTTGAGTTTTACGTGTATATCCATGATCAGATGGCGGTCGGGCGGCCATCTGAGTGCCGATAGAGAGCGACCCAGCGAGTCACCTCAAGGCGCATCAGCAATCTAGCCTTTCCAGGATGCAGTCGTGACTGAGAAGTCCTTGAATCGGATCCAGTCCCGAGTGGCATAAATTCTCCATGGGTCAACGACACTTTGTTGCCACCCTGAGGCAATGTTAAGCCTTTCCATGCTATTTGTAACTCAATAGATTCGTGTGAGTTCCGCTGCGTCGCCCCAGGCTCCACCGTCTTTGCATACTCGCCTATCAAAACACTTCGAATAAATGGTCTATTATCCGGCCCTTCAACTGACGTCGGCGATAATTCAAGAAGGCTCCAGTCTCATATTCTGAAACCCGACTAGATCGCTCGTCTACACCGTCTGTGGAGTAGCCCTCACAATTGGGGTTCAAGACTCAGGCGACCTTCAGTTCTTACGGTACATGTAGGTGCCGTTGAAGCCATCGCCATTGCTCAGCAAGAAGGTATATAAGCCCCGACCAAAGACCACTGCTTCCTTAGAAACATCTTCGATTTTCACCAGTCAGACAGCTCAAGCCCATCTTAAATCATCATGCGTACCTCATTTGCCACCGTCGTTATCGTCGCTTCGCTAGCTGGTTCCGTTCTTGCAGGTACGTCTCAATCTTACCGTCTAATCGTCCTCTTTGTCTAAAATCTGTCATCCAACTACTCAGGTGGCCCCGAGATTTGCACCAACAACAAGGACGGGTCTGGTGGCACCAACTACCAGGTTACCAAGGACTGTTGTGCCGCCGTCAACCACAAGGCATACTTCAACGAGCTTGTCCAGCAGTGTATGGGCTATGGAGGACCTGCAGATAACGCTGTCGACACTGGGAAAATGGTTGAGTGCTGCGGTAGCCGCGGTGCTGGCAGCAAGGCTGTTTAAAGTTGGTCTCTCATTTGATAACACGGATCGAACTTGGACAATGCTGACAAGGACGTATGATTAGGGGTTCGATGAACATACTCGCCTTGGGCCCGTTATTCTTCGTAATCAGTAAATAATTTGACGTCTTTACGATCGTAATTGTCAAGATAGCCTGACCCCGGTGATGATTCAAGACCTTATCACGATTCATCTATACTAGAGGGAGCGAGTGTTTCACGTGAGCCAGAACCTCCAACAGCGGACCTTTCACTGTCACCGCCGTCAGTAACCGACGCAGCAAGAACAAGAACGCCAAGATCCACACGAGGCCTCCGGAACGCCCTAGCAATTCGCTATACCAGGCCTACCTCTACCTCTCTACCTCGATCCTTTCGAGAACTAACAACATGGGCGTGGTTCCAATAGGAACGTTCCCAAACCTACTTACCAAGACGCCTCGACCAACGCCGCCCTCGCCCGTTTCTTAGCCCAATGGCTCGCTGACCGTATTCTCGGCGATGCCGTTGAGTTAGCTCGTTCGAAGAAACACGTCCAGAAGGTGCTCGATGTTGTTCTCTCCAAGTTCGACTACCCCCTGAGTGTCATGTTTTTAGCGCTGTACCACGTGGAACGGGGTATTAAGGCTAGCTATCCGTTAGGAGGGGTCCCGTTCGGGTTGAATATGAGTATGAGTCGGGGGCCTACGAAGGAGCAAGTGGGAATTTCTGTGGTGTGAGTTTTTCTGATGGCATTGTTGGCTACTGCCAACGTGGTTGAGGGAGAGAAGAGGGTGGAGCTGGATAAGTGATGTATTTTTTCGCTGTTTCTTTCTCTTCGAGGGTCTGATGGGTTCTATCTATAGGGCCGAGACGATGCACCTTGCAGAACACCATATCCGGACGATGTCTCGTCAGTTTAGGATGATGCTCGATGTCCGACTTACAGTGCCTGTTGATGCATGCTCGGACTTCATAAAATCGCTCTTGTCATTTCTTGTGGATGACATCTCGGGAGATAAACTTCATACCTCGATATATTTCTGTATGTCACTGGTGAGACTTTATCTGCTCTATCCGGCCTTCAAGGATCGTAACTGACGCATTCTGTAGATCACCGTCAAGAACCGTTCAAGTTCAACCTCACCTCCGATGGATCGAAGGCCTCGCAGGCTCGAGCGAGGCTCGTGAACCTTCCCGTTGAATATACTTTGGGTTGGGTTGCGATGGTTAGATGATATGAGGCGATCATATTCGAGCTTTTCTAGTTTTTTTTTAGTATTAGGTTACGTTTCAGAGCGGGGCTATCTCCAGCGTATTCGTGTACAATATATCATATCAAGTAGTATCAACCAAATGTAATTAAACTTCCTTGTGATCCCTGCTGTACATATTTTGTTTCACAACCTCCAGCTACCAGCGTAGCGCACCTAAGTACTCATCGTTGAACGTACCCAATGCAGGCGCCGGCTTCACGTGACTTGGGTTTGAGCCCGCCATTGCGCTTCGGACCCATAACTGCCCATACACGGAGACCGCCCGAGCAAGGCTGGTGAGATTGATAGCTCACATTGTTCGATCACTTAGAGTGATCACCTCTCGACAATACAAGCGCGCGGAGCTCAGAAAAACGGTGGATAATTTCAGGAGAATCAAATCAAGACCGTAGAGCCTGAGCATCTTGCAGAGAAAATTCGTACATATAACCTACGGCATACATGATTCATGATATACTCACGCTACATACATTGAAATTATCCACATCCGTATCATTATGTATAAGCTGACGAGGAAGCATAGAAGAATGATGAATCAGAAATCGTCACAGAAAGTCGTCCCACCCGCCGATTCGGAATCCACAAGAGGTCAACTACGAAGAACCCTCTCCTAAACGTACTTGAAATGGTGCATCCTCCAATGACGTGGAAGACTCCGATCCGCGCTCTGACACCCCGGCCATCGACATTTGGCCCCTTCTTTAGCATCGGGGTGCCACCTATGCCTGTGGTCGTTGATCTCTTCCTTCGAGACCATACTCCCACATGGAACTTCTCGCCCATCTCGGAGGACGGGGTAGAGGCACGTCCTTCTTGGGGCATTTGAAGGGGGAGGAAGACCCTGAGCTGTAGATGGTGGAGCGGTGTAGTTCACGTTGGTGGAGAACGTGGAGCTTGGTGCGGTAGTGCTAGTAGGAGTCAGATGTGCCACTGCCGATCGTTGAGCTAAGATCATTTGGGCAATATACGTGGCTGTGGCTGCCTCGGTGGCACCAGTGGAAGTGGTTGTCGTCGTGGATGTTGTCGTAGTCGTGGTCCAGAAGGGCGTCTGTTGCGCCGAGTTTGATGTGGCCCGGCTAAGAAATAAGGGAGTGTGGATTAGTGTTATGTCGTAACAATCTCGAGACGACGACTCACGTGGAATTCGGGTTTTTTTTCCGTCTATTTGCGATGCTGTCTAGAGTCTCCTGTTCTCTGGCGGTCAACGGTCTCTCCTCCCGTTTGAGATGATCGAAACTCGGTATGATGGTGTTAGAAGAGAAAGGGAGCTGGAAGCCACAGGGTAGTGAGATAGTCGTTGAAGCGCTCGTAACCTGAGTGTAGTGGCGGTGGTGGAGTGTTGTATCATAGAGGGCGGTCCTGTCTGTTTGTTGTGTCTGGGAGGTGAGCCATGATGATCGCCTGAGACTCGGTTAGTGAGTGAGCTGGGCAAAGTAGCTTAATTCGACGAACCCGACATTCTCATCTGCATTATCTCTCCTCATGCGCTTCTGCGCGATTTCGTCCTCCACGCCATCATCGCCGCTAAACGAGAGCGTTCGTTTCCTTCCCTCGTTTGAGAGTCCTCCTGTGATGAACTCTGGTCGAGAGTACATAACCAGGGCGGTCGCTTCGATATCACCATATTCGAGGTCTGGTTCAGCGTTGAAAGGGTCCACTTGCTGTCGAAGAGTGAGTCGTTCGTAAGGAGATGATGATAATCTAATGCCGCACCTGAATCAGCTCTTCGATATCTTCATCAAGTCTTCGAAGCTGATCTTTGAGGGAGCTTTGTGTTGTAGACTTGATCGGGCGGAGATGTGAGACTTGGGGACGGACAACAAGTAGGCTGGAGGCTTACTTCGGCAACGGCACCCTTGTTGTCCACTCCGAAGGCCCTGTGTCAAATAGTTACAATCAGAGTCGACGCAACATGACACTACACACACCTGTCGAACTCATCGACATGGATAATATCGTCAAAAGTGACTTCAGGTGTCATTAGTTTGGATGTGTTGTTGAGAAAGGCAGAAAAGTAGCAGTGGTTCAAGTGATAGGGAAGCAGAGATAAGGAAAGAAAGCGTGATTGACGCGAGAATTATAAGTGTTCAGCAACCAAAGCTTTGACCGGTCACATTATCGTGGCAAGAGCGAATGTTAAATGTCAAGTTAGTGAGATCTCGACCGCTCAAAGGATTGCTTCCCAATTTGGACGAGATCGTATTGGAGGGCCTGAGCTAGTGCTCGCTAATTTTGTCGGGTGAAGTCTATTGTTGTGACCTTCGATTGTTGTTCGTTCATTGATCCCTGCCTCCTTACTTGGGCCTGTAGGTTTCTATCATTGTCCGAAGCAAGTCTGAACGCCCCTTGACAGATATAGGGGACCATGCAACGCCAAAGGACCAGAATATGAGATTGCTGAACTCAAATTACCCAAAGCTATCTGGCTACCGTCGATCATATACAAAGTCTATGGTTTGAAAATTCAAATTCGATTCGCGTAACTCCCTCGGCGCGCTGTCCCACGTGATGGGATCAATCTCGGCAGATGCCGGAACGCTGAACCGAACATCTCGCACATGCTGGCCCCTTCCCTTCCTCCTACCGCCATCTCCAAATTTCGTTTTTCTTCTGGGTGAGTGTTGGCTTGAATTACATATCAGGTACATGCTGCCTCACAGAGACTAAAACCCCTTATCTTAACTTCAGTTTCTCTCAGACCGGCATCCCAGAGCTCGTGGGGGTATCAACCATGTATCGGCCGAGTGCGATAGGAACATCTGCTGCACCTTATTGGCTGCTTTCAAGAGCCTTGTTAATAACAGCTCTCACTCTTCGTCGCTTCAGCTCCATCGCTCGGTTCTCATTTTTCTTGGTCATCATAATCATCATCCTCTATGCGCTTACATCTACACAATCCGCCGGCGCTATCTTCATAGACTGGGCCTTTGGACACCTGCTCATCTCCGAACTACTCTCAGCCCATGACTTTCTCGTTATCTCGGGGGACCCTCATGCGCACTTTCAGCCGGTCGTCTCATCCCGCACAGAGGTCCGCCAGAAATGGGAGGAAAGATCATATACTGAGCGACTTGGCTGGACGTTGTCTCTGACTACCAGTCTTCGCGGGATAGGGTGGGATCATGAACCCCGTAAGGGAGTTCTGCCTCCTGCTCGACCGCTCCAACCCCGTCGTTACAGAACGTTCTCCCAAATCCTCAACGTTTGTTGGTTTCTAGGGTTGATGCTTCTCAATGACGTCCTCATCAAGATGAACCCTGTTTTTCGGTTCGGAAGTCCTGGTGTGCGGTCGATGGGGCCTTATTGGCAGTTCCTTGCGTGTATGAGCGCAGGGTTGATTGTATACTCGGCATTCAGCTTCGGACACGCTTTCTGGGAGTTGATTTGTGTTGGGATCTTCGGTTTGGATCGACCCGGGCAGTGGAGGCCCTTGTACGGGTGGACCGTTACGCGATTTTGGGGGTAAGGAAATGCGCATTCCATGTTATTCTTGACAATGCTAATATGTTTCCTTGGCCAGTGTAACCTGGCACCAAGTGATGCGACGGGTTCGTGGGTCGAATCCACCGAAAGTATCTTATCTGACTAACCCGAATTTTTGTTGGCTCACAGTTTTTGAGCGCTCATGCCACTTTCTTCACGCAAGACGCCCTTCGTCTCCGCAAAGGTTCGGCTCTCAATAGCCTGGCCCAAGTCTCCCTCGCGTTCCTGCTCTCCGGCATCATTCATCAGACTGGTGAATATATGGTTGCTCGAGAACAAGGGAAGAGTTGGTGGAACGATGGAGGAGGGAGCTTTTGGTTCTTCGTACTGCAACCCGTAGCTATCGGTATTGAACGGATCATCGGGCTCGGTCCCTTTAGCAAGAAACCATGTAAAAGGGCAAGAATGTTCGGGTACCTTTGGGTAGTGTTCTGGATCTACTTGACAGTCCCAGTTTGGCTTGATGGCGCAGTCAGAGTTGGGCTCATGGACCAAAATATTGGCCTGGTTTTCCCCAGTGCTTTTAACGTACTGTCGGAGGATTGGGACCAGTATCGACATCGCCCGAGATAACGAATAACAGGCCTTCATTCATATCGTACTGTACCTATTGGAGTATTTCGTTGTAAGCTCATCTTTACTTCCCCCTACTCAGCATTGAAGCTTTTCGCAGGTTGCACGACTCCGGCGGTATCCATAATCGCAGGTATTTTCGGTGCCACCATTGCATTCGTATACATGTCCAATAATGCAGTCAGAGTTCCCACTAGAACCATTGGCACAAAATTGGCCTTGCACCTTGTTGCACTTGCAGCTAGATGGTGCATATTGACTCTGTGGATAGTGCTTCAGTGGATCAGGCGACGCTTGACTGAGAGCCATCGAACGATGAACGTACAGCGTTTATAACACCGGCACTGACCGAGGCGGTGAGTGCGGCGAGAGCGAATACGATGGTGAACTGTTTTGGCGGGACTCTTGTACCTTCATGTCTTTGGTTGATGAGCGCAACTAACAAGCAATATTCTTGTTTCTGAGGCCCAAAGGCTCAAGATATTCAGGTTTTATACCTTTCGACCCACCAAGTTCCGAGCAATGAAGGCGCGGTCGGCGACGAGGAGAAGTATGTCTTTTTTCATTGATCGGAGCTCCACTTCGACAGGTCCGTCTACCCATCTACCCACTCTAATTGACAAAACCCTAGGTATAGACTTCATTTGGAGCAGAGGAATGAGCGCAGAAGCTGCAGCGATTAATCGATCAAGGGTCACAGACTCGCTCTCGAATGCCGACGGAGTTGACTCCTAAAATGTGGGCTACGTGGAGCTCTCAGCGCCGCCCATGACCTCCGAAAGTTGATTATGTTTGAATATAGCAAGATACTTAGGCGGTTGTCGGATTCAAACATTCCATGGATATTCAAATTTCGTTCCAATCATTGCTAACGTTTCTAATTACGTCGTCCGTATGTCAAGGGTGCAGCAAAACCTTCGTATATCCTTCAACTCGCCTATCAAACTTGTCGTAGGCATCCTTGGCGTCATCGAGGCTCACGTTGTGCGAGACAACGAAGGAGGGCTTGGCTCTTCCAGCGATTATCAAGTCTCGCAGATAGCGATTGTAGGTCTTGACATTACATTGGCCAGTTCCAAGACTGAGCCCCTTCTCGAAGAGTTTACTTGGTTTTATTCGAAAAATAATGATCGATGAATTTGGCATCGAATGAGCCTAGATGACGATACTCACCGAACGGGAAGGATATGTATCCCTTTGCAGAGTTACTAACTGGAGCACCTGGGTCGCTGGGGACATTTAGGCCTGGAATTCCCAGCCCTCCGGTGGGCCTACTCATAGGAACTCAATATTGGACGGGATTTTCGATCGATCCAATAAGAAAATATCTGTCATTACTCGATAAGACATCGTGTAAGCCAAGCGAGAAGAGTACAAGGATGAGGACATGATTCCGAACACATTTTCTCTCGTTACCATGGAGGTTCGGGATGTGCTCCTACTTGAACTGGCTGTCCCACTCGAGCCGGTTTCATACCTGTCGCAATGCTGTCCATGGCAATGTCCTCCTCAAGGGGCAGCCGGTGGGCAACTATGCGAGCTTCACTTCCTTCAATTTGACCACTACACCTTCCAGTATTCGCCCGAACTATAACTAGTGTTGGAGTGATTCCCTATGATCACCGTTTAGAGAAGATTTATCTAGTGCCTGGAACCACTCACACCAATCTGAATCATGATCGAAATTGTGTCCCAGGGTTTTGAGATGTAGATCGTCCCGACGACCATCAAAAGCACCAAGGTTAAGATGTAAAGCAACCCGGACTCGAGCCTAACTAAATCGTGAGTACCCATTCCCACGGTAGAACACGCGAGAGGAAGCCCTACAATATGGCGATGATTGCAACCAGCCTCTTCCGGACTTTATCATCGAGCCTGTCGCTCGTACTTCGCATCGTCGTCCATAACCTGAAAGCTACGATATTGCCGTTGGCCGTTTAGCTGATCTACGAAGAGACTACAAAGATGATGACTCACATATGGTCCCAGTAAGGACGATGTTGGATAGCGCGACCAAAGCGAGAAATACGTCGGACGTATGCTGCATCATCATTTGCTTTTCCTCCGCTACCACCTGCTCTATGATACCGGTTATGCCCCCGCCTGCTACCGTCAATGTTTACTAGATTAATGGGGTGAGGGCGAGGGGAGGCTCACTGTCAATGATGGCGCAAAACATGATGGGGATGTAGATGTATCGGCGGTGGCGTGACTCCCACAAAACGAAACAGCGAAAGATCTGCTACAAATTTGGTGATTACTCCACAGAGAAACCTGACGATGGACTGACGAGGACGCTGTCGATTATGAACCTTGCAGAAGGCGGGTCTGGATGAGGTAACCATCATCGGACTATTCATGATGGAACACGTACACCTCGACTACTAGGAGAATGATACGACAAATTCTGCAGGAAGACGTGAGTGAGATAAAGAGATGTGAAGGGTCTCTTCAACTCACTCCAGGCCTCTCTGGGCAAAGTCAACTGTGGCCGAGATTTCTGATCCAGAGTAGACCTCAAAATGCATCGCGATTTGAAGCAGGTCAAATGCGAGAGCAATCGGAACGCTCAAAGAAGCCACAGAGAAGAGAATGTTGAGTGAGATCTGATGAAAGAGGCGTTCTCTCGTCTTGGGACGTCGTCTTAACGCAATTAAACCGATACGGAATAGTAGAATATATAGCCCATAAAGAAGAAGGTGAACCTATTCGGGAAATTTGAGCTCACGCCTGTGAGTTAAACGAGGGGAGATCGTACCGAATTAAGAAGGAATGGGACTACGATCATGGTCTTGAATCCATCCCGGATGGACCGCTCTGAATTATGACCCTCGAAAGACGACATGGACGTAGGGAGGGGTAAAAAATAGGGTTACGATGGGCGCGGTATTGCCTGAATAATATACAACCTTGGGCACAACCTTCCGATTTTGCTCATGATTTATGATATCAAAAGGGATCCGAGAACGCCGTTCTAGTCGCGTTCTTGAAATCAGTTTCATATGTAGATGCTCGCGACTTGAGGTGATCTGCGGTCCTATCCTGCCCCATCACCGTTGCCACTCAATATGATCATCATAGTGCCCAGTACAACGCCCCCATAGGTAATACTAGCGATTCAAGAAAAAGAAGGAGTTGTCATTACATCACTCACATTATACCGAGCAATCAAACTGACACAGCTCACTGCTATAAATCTAGACTGCCAGGCGGGAGGTGCGACACAAGCGGTTGATTCAAGCCTCATTTTGTGAGCTGTAGCATTGGACCCCAATCACAGTGAATCGAAGTCTCTCCCGATATCAATCTTGGTATAACTGAGACGATCACCTGAAAACGGTCGTCGCCACTTCGAAACAGCAACAGGATGTTAGGAGCATGTCAAACCAATCACCCCGACTGAAGAACGTTGAGTTCTTCGCCCTAACCTCTGACCTTGCGAATAGGCACTACTAGAAAAAGTTAGTAAAAGACACCAGTGGGAGTATATAGCGGAAAATAACAGACTTGGCGTAAGTATTGAGCGTCGGTTGAGGTTTCAGACCGACGCTCGACCTGACGGAAAAGGCTACTTGCGAGGGAATTGGTACAGCACATCATCAGTAGGCCCGAAGATTAGACATGTCAAGGTGTTCTGAATAACTCGGCTTGAGCTTAGTATCGTCAAAGAATACAGCCACCGTCCGATCTACATTGCTCCAGACGACTACTAGATCGACGAGCTCGAGGGAAGGTTAGCTGTTCACGTAGAAAATATGGTCACAAGAGTGATTTACTCACCAAATAGAAAAATGTCGTGGTCGCCGTCGAATGGAAGGGAAATGCATTTTCGAAAACTATTCGCCGCAATAGAGCAAAGCGTGTTAACGGCAGGAGATGAGCGGGTCGTGAGATCGGCAGTGATAGCTTGGGGATTGTAAAGAACTTGAAGAAAAACCACAACGCGTTAAAGTCCTTCAAGAACCCCCAAACTCAGTTTTCCGGCGTTACGTCTCCTCGTTTTGAGCGGTGGAACGTAGAAAAGTGGATATAAGACGGCCACAGTAACGGTCGAAGGAGAGGAATCGAGAGACGAAAGGTTATTCGACCAAACCTCTACTCGAGGGAAGTTCCCTTGATAACTTGGAAGTTGTAATGAACTGGAAAAAAACCGTAACGTGTTGAGGTTTTTCGAGAACCCGGAATCTCAGTTTCCCGGCATTCCAAGCCCTCGTTTCGAGCTGCGGAACGTAGAAGCGTGTAGGAAGGTAGGTATAAGACGGAAACTTGAATGGTCGAAGGAGAGGAATCTACAGACGAGAGGATATCCAGCTGACCTCTTTACTCGAGGGAAGTTTGCCGCGATTGCCCATGTCCAGGGGTAGAATCTGAGAAGCGCCGTAATTCTATATGGCTTCAGAAGGGGCCTACAAATCAACGGTAAAACGACCTGCCCCATGTTGTTACGATTAGAAGACTTTGGAGTCCATAATTCCTCGTGCTCGTCGTCGGGTGAGAAACTTCGACCTTTTCCTCGGCTCTTGTACACGCAACAGAGATAGTTCCCGTCGGTAGAGCAAGGGGAGAGGTGTCGTGAGTATAAGTTGGAGGTTCCCTGAATACGGCGAGGCTGAGGTGACAATCTTGGTGGAGGTGCGGTTGAGAGATCGGCAGGGTCAGAGTGAGGCTAACGTCTCCTACTTTTCTCTTGGAACGGGTATGGCTGTCTATAGGTCATCCAGTTATGAGTCGAAGGTAAGTGGTGTTGGCGGCATGAGAGCAACGGACGGGTTTTCCAGGCGACTTTTCCTTGCCAGAGGCTAGAGCGAGAAGCTCCTCGGATTAGACGCAGAACATGCACTGTGATAGTATGATTTAGTGAAGAAAGTGGTCTCGATGTGAGCTCGTACCTGTGTAACGTGGTGACTACTTATGTACGAGAAGGAATCGGGATAACCCACGACGTTCTAGAGCGTGCATTCCATCCGTAGCGTTGACAGTTGACGTTGAACGTTTGAACGTTGAAGGATTGGGTTGAATAAACGAGTCGAGAGAACTTGCGGAATGAACAGTATCAGCTATAGAAAACGTCGACGGCGAGAGAAGGAAAATACTTGAAAGCGTACAAGGTAATTTCTGAGCATATCCTCAGGCACGGATAGGCCAAAGCCTCAAGCCAAGTTCGCCACATGAGAATCCACTCCATGCTTATGATGTCAGAGAGCTCGTCGGCACTTTTGCGAGATAAGTGACCATCTAGAATCGAGTATTGAAGGCAAAGGTGACATTCCTTGGGAACTCCGAGCTCGCAGTGGACGTTGAGCGAGTAAGCCGGCTGACGATGTTCGGATTGGCATATGATCGGGTTTCGTATTGACGGGGATTGGTTGCCGTTGCCACGGAAATGAATTTTCATACCGAGTGACTTTCTGGTAGGCTTTGATGGACAACAGAGGGCCTAAGGCACGCAGAAGACGTAGAAAAGTAGCAGATGAATTCTTAGAACACAAGCTGACATGGAAGTCGAGGTGAAGAAACGAAAAAGGTACGCGAACAGCCCCGGACCGTGAGTCGAGACGGCATTTATTGCCGGTTTCCCAGGCTCTCCACGTGGATTCCCATTGGGTCGTCACTGGCTGTCACGACGACAACCAATCCGTTTTTCTCTCCTCCACCACCGACACTTTTCCTTTTCCTTCCTCCATTCTCTCTTTTCCCTTCTTCCATACCTTTCATACTCGGTCAAGATCGCTACAGGGAGGAATTGAACAAGGTTTGGTGGGAAAACAAGGGTATTGGGTGAGTAACCGTTTTGCCTTTGGGCGGGGAGGGATAATGATTCACTAACGGTTTTTTTCTTCGACGACGATGACAGTTTACTCGCACTCGAACGTTGACTGGCCATCATGAACCGGCAGTCGACGCTTCAACAACGCCTAGAGTCGGTCAACGACCTGACTAAACTCTCCAACATTTCGGACGATGTCATTGTCGCTTGCCTCAGGGAACGGTTTATGACCGACATCATCTACACCAACATTGGATCCAGCTGTTTGGTCGCCTTTAACCCTCACAAATACGTCGCTTCGAACGCAGATTCCGTCTTGCACAAGTACGCAGCAGAATATCGGAATACAACGTTGAACAAGGAACTTCAGCCGCCGCACATCTTCCAGTTGGCTAACAATGCCTATTACCACATGAAGAGAACTACACAGGATCAGGCTATCGTCTTTAGGTGAGTTGTTGGTCGATTCTCTCCCTTCCTTTCATGGCCGTGTGCGGTCTACGATGCCCATCACCGTGTTGGTGATTGTAATCCCGCATGGCTGTTCTTTTTTCGTTCTATTCAATCCGTTCTATTATTCCCGTTTCTCTCGGTGTTTCTATACCATACTGACTCCGTTTCTCTCACAGCGGCGAAACCGGCTCTGGGAAATCCGAATCCCGTCGCCTCGCCATCAAGACGATCCTCGAACTCTCCGTCTCCAATCCCGGCAAGAAGGGCTCTAAGCTTGCCAGCCAAGTCCCAGCAGCCGACTTTGTTCTCGAATCGTTCGGTAACGCCCGTACACTCTTCAACCCCAACGCCTCTCGATTCGGAAAGTACACTGAGCTACAGTTTTCGGATCGTGGACGACTCACCGGTGCGAAGACCCTCGAATACTACCTTGAGAAGAACCGTGTTGCTGGTGCCCCGAGCGGCGAGCGCAACTTCCATATCTTCTACTACCTCGTTGCTGGTGCTTCGCAGGAGGAGAGAGCCCACCTTCACCTCGACGATAAGACTCAGTACCGATATCTGGGGCAGCGGCCAGGTGCTACTGCGCCTCGTGGTGGTGCTGCTAGGGATGACGATTCGTTACGGTTTGAGCAGCTTAAGGTTGCGCTCAAGACCATTGGGTTCTCCAAACGTCACGTAGCGCAAACCTGTCAGCTTTTGGCGGCCATCCTCCATCTCGGCAACCTCGAGTTCACCGTCGACCGTCACCGAAACGAAGATGCGGCTGTTGTTAGGAATACGGACGTCTGCGGCATCGTCGCCGACTTCCTCGGTGTACAGCAGAGCGAGCTCGAAGCTTGTCTCTCGTACAAGTCCAAGCTCGTCAAGAAGGAGATGTGTACAGTGTTCCTCGACCCAGACGGTGCCTCCGACAACCGAGACGAGCTCGCGAAATCCCTCTATTCCCTCCTCTTCGCTTGGTTAAACGAGCATATCAACCAACGTCTCTGCAAGGACGACTTCAGCACCTTCCTCGCCCTCTTCGACCTCCCCGGCCCTCAGAACATGACTTCTCGTCCTAACTCCCTCGATCAGTTCTGTATCAACTTCGCCAACGAACGTCTGCACCACTGGACCCAACGTAAACTCTTCGAGTCCCACCTCCCCGAGTACCAAAGCGAGGGCATCGCCGACTACGTTCCCCAAGTCACTTACTTCGACAACACCGAATGCGTTCGTCTACTCCAGAACAAGCCCGGAGGTCTCGTTCACATCATGGACGACCAAGCTAAACGAGCCCCAAAGAAGACCAACCATACCATGGTTGAAGCCTTCCAGAAACGGTGGGGAAATCATTCGTCGTTCAAAACTGGCTCCATCGATCGTAGCGGCTACCCAACGTTCACCGTCCACCACTTTAACGGTCCCGTCACATACTCTTCCGAAAACTTCCTCGAGCGTAACCAGCATGAGCTCAACTCGGACTTCGTCTCACTCCTCCGTGGTGGTGCAGGCGATGCTGGTGCAGTCGGTGTCGGTTCAGGTGGAGAAACCGGAGGTTCCATCAACCCGTTCGTCAAGGGGCTCTTCAGCGGGAAGGCCATCGCCATGCAAGTTCATCCCCGTAACGAAGAGACTATCGTTGGCGCCCAACAAAACGTCAAACCGATGCGTGCTCCTTCCATGAGGAGAAAGGGAACGATTCGTCGGATGCCTACCGTTCGAGAGAGCGCCGATACGATGGTCGGTGAAGAATCTCCCTTCGGGAAGGACGACGAAGCCGCTACGAAACCCGGTGGATGCGTCGCAGGAGAGTTCCGAGCAGCGTTGGACACCCTTTTCGAGACGTTGGACGAAGCTCAAGCCTGGCACGTCTTCTGCATCAACCCGAACGATTCACAGTTGCCGAATCAGCTGGAGGGGAGGAGCGTGAAGGGCCAAGTGAGGAGTTTCGGGTTGGCGGAGATTGCGAAGAGAAGTGGGGTTGTGTTTGAGGTTAACATGACGCCAGAGGAGTTTTGTGAGAGGTATGGGGAGGGTATGGACGAGGTTGGGGTTATGGAGGGGACGGAGAAGGAGAGGGTGCAACAGGCGAGGACGGCATTTGGTTTGGAAAGTATGGATATTGTTCTCGGGAACCAACAGGTAACGTCTATCTTCCTCTTTTTGCGAAACAATTCACTGATTCGTTTGCCAGGTGTACCTCTCACAAGCCGCCTTCCATCTTCTCGAAGATCAGCTTCGTTCTCGGGACGTTGAAGAGCAGAAGCGCAACAGGATGCGGGACGCAGAGGCAGAGGCAGGACTTGGTCCTCGGGCTCTCGCTGACCCTTATGCTCCCTACCACTCTCCCGGTCTCGACGCCGCCGAAGGTGACGATCCTTGGGCAGCCGGTTACGGTGATGCTTTCAACGCTTCCGCTCAACAACTCCCCCTCGTCTCCAATGCTTCCCCCTTCATCCGTGCCGACCAATATGACGATGAATACGACGAAAACCGTTCGTTGCGCAGCGAGGACGATCGTAGCCGAATGACCAGCCAACGAGACGATTCGGCGTCCAACTTCGGTTCGGAGAGTTACGCCCCTTCACGGAATATGTTCCACAACGCCGAGAAGGCTGGTTTGGCCAACAAGGAAGCTCTCCCCGGCGAAGTTCAGGAGGGTGAGACTACGGAGGTTGTCAAAGAGAGCTCAGCTCGTCGTCGTTGGGTCGCATTGTGCTGGATCCTGACTTGGTGGCTCCCCAACCCATGCTTGACGTACATCGGTCGCATGAAGCGGTTGGACGTTCGACAGGCTTGGAGAGAGAAACTCGCTCTCAACATCATGATTTGGTTCGCTTGCGCATGCTCCATCTTCGTCATCGCCGTCCTCGGATTGTTGATCTGCCCAACTCAGCACGTATACAGTACGACTGAGCTGGCGGGTCACTCGTTCCAGAATAACCCGGATGATGTCTTGACGGCTGTACGAGGGGAGGTCTTCGACTTGACAAAGCTCACGCAGTTCCACATGAGAGCTGTGTCGGTCGTTACCCAGAAGAACGTGTTGGCCTACGGAGGAAAGACTATCGACGACATGTTCCCTATGCAGGCAAGTCTCCTCACTTTTCGTTCTACGTGTCTTTTTCTGACGTCTCTCTTTCTTCAGATCAGTGCTGTTTGTGATGGCGTCAACGGAAACCTCAGTCCCTTCGTCTCGTTCAACCCGAAGAACAACTCGGACCCCAACGCTCTCTACCACGACTTCCGTTCCTTCACCAACGACTCCCGTCCCGACTGGTACTACGAGCAGATGGTCACCATGCGATACCTCGCTCGTGTCGGTTTCGTCGGTTACTCTCCCAAGGAAATAAAGAACATGGCGCACTCCTCTCGATCCGTCGGTGTCTACAACGGTCTCATCTACGATGTTACCGACTATATCAAGAGTTCTGGCAGTTTATCTGCACCCAGCGGCGAAGCACCCCCCGGCGATGCCTCAGGAGACCGAGAGTTTATGCATCCAGCCGTTATCGACATCTTCCGATTCAACAGCGACGGCGGGGACATCACCAAGCAACTCAATAACCTGAACCTCGATAGCGCCATCCTCGCTCGTCAAAAGACCTGCCTTCGAAACATCTTCACCATCGGGAAAGTCGATAACCGGAACAGTGCCCAGTGTCAATTCGCGACGTACATCCTCCTCGCCATTTCGATTATCATGATATCCGTTATCGGGTTCAAATTCCTGGCTTCCATCAACTTCGGTAGTCCGAGAGCGCCTGAGGACCACGATAAGTTCGTCATCTGTCAGGTCCCCTGTTATACCGAAGGTGATGCCTCGTTGCGCAAGACCATCGACTCCCTCGCTCAGCTCAAGTACGACGACAAACGGAAACTCCTCGTCGTCATCTGCGACGGTATGATTGTCGGTTCAGGCAACGACAGACCCACGCCACGAATCGTCCTGGATATCCTCGGAGCTGACCCCAACTTGGACCCGGAACCGTTGAGTTTCGTCTCGTTGGGAGAAGGAGCAAAGCAACACAACATGGGCAAGGTTTACTCTGGGCTATACGAGTGTTCTGGACACGTCGTGCCGTACCTCGTTGTCGTCAAGGTCGGGAAGCCGAACGAGAGGTCGAGGCCGGGGAATCGTGGAAAGCGTGACTCGCAGATGGTTGTGATGCACTTCTTGAACAAGGTACGTTCTCCGTGGTCTTTAAAAATGCTTTCGTGCTTACTATTTCGTTTGTTTAGGTCCACTTCAACGCTCCAATGAACCCGCTTGAGCTGGAGATGTATCATCAGATCAAGAACGTTATTGGTGTCAACCCGACTTTCTATGAATACCTCTTTACCGTTGATGCCGATACGACCGTCGACAAATTCTCCGTCAACCGTTTGATCTCTGCGTAAGTCCTCTTTGTTCTCCTTTCCTGCTCGTAGAACTAACGTTTATCCTTTCCAGTATGATTCACGACAAGAAACTCCTTGGTGCTTGTGGTGAGACGGAGCTGGCCAACGCGAAACAGTCTATTATCACCATGATGCAGGTCTACGAGTACTTCATCTCCCACCACATGGCGAAAGCGTTCGAGTCCCTCTTTGGTTCCGTCACCTGTCTTCCCGGTTGTTTCACGCTCTACCGTCTTCGTACCCCCGACACCCACAAGCCTCTTCTCATCTCGAACCAGGTCATCCAAGATTACTCGGAGAACCGTGTCGACACTTTGCACATGAAGAACCTCCTCCATCTCGGAGAAGATCGTTACCTTACGACGTTGCTCTTGAAGCACTTCCCGCTGCACAAGACTCAATTCGTTCGGGATGCTCATGCGTACACGGTTGCTCCAGACGACTGGAAGGTCTTGTTGTCACAGCGTCGTCGTTGGATCAACTCGACAGTGCACAACTTGGGAGAACTTATCTTCTTGGACCAACTCTGTGGTTTCTGTTGTTTCTCGATGAGATTCGTCGTCATGATCGACTTGATCTCGACCTTGATTCAGCCCGTTACGGTCGTCTACGTGAGTCTTTCTTCTCCATGCTCGTTCATCGTTCGTTCTTCTCGTTCTTTGCTAACGACTTCGTTATCACACTACAGCTCACCTACCTCATCGTCAACGTCGCTCGTGGTGACCAGGCCGTGCCATTACAGTCTTTGATCATGTTGGCTGCTATCTACGGTCTCCAGGCCTTAGTCTTCATCCTCCGTAGGAAGTGGGACATGATAGGATGGATGTTGTTCTATATCCTCGCTATCCCGGCTTTCACCTTCTTCCTCCCTCTGTACTCGTTCTGGAGGATGGACGACTTCTCGTGGGGTCAGACACGTTTGGTACTCGGAGAATCCGGCAAGAAAATGATTGTTCACGTACGTTGCGAATGTCTCTTCCTTTTGGTACGATTAGGGTTGCTGATGTTTCGTTGCCTTACAGGACGAAGGCAAATTCGACCCGAGAGCTATTCCGCTCAAATCTTGGAGCGACTACGTATGTTTTTCTAATACCTCCTTCCCCGGCTTCCTGTGACTGACTTCTTCTTACCTCACAGGAAAACGAGCTATGGGACAAGGAGTCTAATCACAGCATCGGTTCCTGGGTACCCCCTACCAAGTTCAAGAACGACGGTTACGCCGAATCGCACACCGCCTCCATCTACGGCAGAGAGACTATCTACCATGGACAGGGCGGTCCGTTCGGTGTTGGCCAGGAACGCAGCTACTCCCCCGCTCCTTCGCAAGGGATGTACCCCCCACCTGGTTACCAGTCTGGAAGGAATACCCCAATGTCACAGTACGGTATGCCGGCCCCGATGACACTGTTCGGTGCGCCTCAAAGTAGCATGCTGCACCAGCCGACGCCTTCGAGGCCTGGGTCGAACTACTTGGACCTTCCTTTCGACTCGAGAAGCCCGAATGCGAGCCCACCAGGGCTGCCGTCGGATGCGGAGATCGAGAACGCCGTGAGAGGAATTCTGAGCAACGTGGATTTGAACACGGTGACGAAGAGAGAGCTGAGAAGACAGTTGGAGGAGCACTTCGGGATGGATCTGACGGCGAAGAAGGGGGTAATCAACCAGGCGGTTGACAGGTGCTTGGCTGAGCAGGCGTAAAGGCAGACTTCACTTCTCTCTCTTCCCGGAATTTTCATTGGGTGTACGTTTCTTCGGAGTTGATGATGGTTTTTTTTGTGGACTGGACCCTCATTTACGCTTTTTTTTCTTGCCTTTTTCATTGTTCTTCTGGTTTTGAATTTTCTACTCGTACGACTGCATCTGTTTCCTCTTGCGCTATGCTAATCGTAAAAATGGACTCTCAACGTACCTTACCCTAGCCTCTCTCTCCCGCTGTCATTCGTTATACATTTAGACCATCCCTCACGTAGTTGCACGTACAATTGTTATCATCGCAAATCATAATGGACAAACCGCATTCTAACCTATGTTTCCCTGTGAGCTGGCCAAGGAGAACAATAAAGGAGAATGTGAACTCGTAAGAATCTGCGTGCAACGAGCGCTAGGTGGTCCACGGACCTTCTACATTAGGCGTTGGCCCACACGCGCTGGACTTGTCCTCTTACTACCATGACCTTGTTCTGCGTCCCTTCAACTGGGAGCAAGACACGACGAAAGCGCTAGGAGGGTACCTCAAAACTTCCTATATCCGCTATCGTAACCTCTGGAAAACCTCAAGTACGTCCTATATAAATTCCAGTCCTCTGGTCGTTCATAACAGAGGTTTCTGCGTATCAGACTACAACACCGAAATCTTGATAAGACTTTAACGGCGAGGCAACTTACTACTCTGTATCATGTTCTCGACGGATCGAACCTCTCGAATTTGTGTTTCCCGCTGTTTCTGGTATTCGTTCACGCGTTGGGGTACCGTTTAATTGCGCTGAAATATATATCGAAGGTGCGTTGATCGCCTGTTTTGTCTCATCGTTTCGACTTATGCTATCTCTATCCTTCACCAGTCTTCAACGAGAAATTGCGGTGACCTTGGAGCTTCGCTGGTTGAAAGAAGGGCCAGCAACCGGTGATGGAGAAGACTGTCGATTTCGTTCAGATACGATGCTAGCGACCTTTTCTAATATCCTGAATTCTCGTTCATCAAGCACTTTTCTACGAAATACATCCGCCCAGAACCACCCTCAACCTCGAATTTGACAGTCTGGCGGTATTGTGGGTGCGCGAAAAGTCAAAACTCGGCCACCAGCGGATATATGGTAAACGACAAACAATTGTTTCTAGGTGCGTAACCGCTGCTCTCGTGAAAAGAAAAACATCTTTCTCATTCACTCGGTCGTAGACTACAAGCGCGCCAGGAAAAGCCAAAACAGAAATCGAACCCGTCGCGTCCGTTCTCCGTCGCCCCCAGCTCTATATCTCACCGAAGAGGTTGATCATGGCCATCGCTACGGACCTGACTGTCCCCGAACATCTATACCGAGATACTCGATCGACGAATATATCTCTATCTTTATGCACAATACCCCCAGCATCCGACAAAGCCAGCCGCTTTGTTATTAACGACCACTCGGCCTCCAAGGCTCCCGCCTGTTCTCTTCTCCCGTGGTTTCATTAAGGAAGACGCTACTAATAGTACTTCACTGTTACTCGAGCAGGCTACCAACCCGAAGCCCTTACGCCACACTTTCGTTCTCTAGTTGGGAAACTCAGGGTGGGGGTGGCGTCTCTACTTGCGAGCTGCAGCCCGACAAAATGTCTCCTCCGTTTGAACTTCCTCAAAATCCAAGAGCGGAATCACCAGTTGACAGCAATACGCTCGTTGGGTAAGAGCTCGATGAGCTGGATGCTGTAGGTCTTGTTATAGAGGGAACTTGCTAGAGGTCATCAGATGGAGACGACGAGAGCATCTATAAGGCAAAACGTGGTTCATATTTCGGACCCACTTTGGCCCCTTACTATTAGGCTTGTTTCTAGTTTGTACCTTGTTCTTTTTCGCATCTGATTATTGGCTGCTCTCATTTGACGATACTTTCCTTACATCACAAGTTCACTGCACACGCATAACACGGTCTTGCTTCAATTTTGCTTCTATTCACGATTCATATATGTATGTTTGCTCAGGAGGAGTAATCTTTGCATCGTCATGCAACATCAACCTCTCCGAGTCTTCTAGTCTGAATGGAGTCGAAGGCGCCCGGGCTATAAAATTCCAAAGCTGGTGTAAGCCTCAGTACTCAGCTGAGAGCCATATAAGATAACTTACTGAAAGCATACGATCAAACCGAAAGCCTGAATCGATCGCATACCCACTCAATTTCGTCAAAATCCTGGAAGTCTCGCGGATCCTCGGAACCATCATAAACCCTCGTTTTCACGGTGAACGGTGCTCGAACCGCGGACAATTGTTCTCGCTCGTTGCACCTTGAAAAGACCTTTCTGGCTATCAAGAGGTCCTCCTCGCTTGTTCCATCCCGGAGGGTAATATCGGAGAACGGAATAATGAGCTCTACCTGTACGGCGGTGAACTTGGTTGTGGCTAGAAGAGCATCGATAGCGTCCCAGCTCTCTTGGAGTACTCGAAAGCCACTTCCAGAAACGTTTAAGGCGATTGTATGCAGCCGGGGAGAGGATACAGTAAAGAGCATTCTTCGAACGGAGTCCAGCACCATCAAGTCGTAGTTGTCCTCAACTATGTTGCGAATACTCACGGCAAGTCGTTCGAGATATCGCACGCCTGAAAGGTCATAGAATGCTGGGAGATGTTAAGGGCTTATTAGCACAGAGGCGTCTTCGATCTAGCTCACTAATCACCTATTCCCGATCCAGAAATCTGGCCAGTGTCAAACCCTAAATGTAAGAACCGCAGTCCCGCACAGCGACATAAAAACGGCACAATATTCGGGTCAAGACGCCCGATCTGATCCCTCGTATCGATTTCCACCTTGTGAACGGAAAGGTTCAACAGATGGAGAGGAGTAGTGGAGTTGAGCCAGTGATAATACAGAGGTAGTCCCCTTATTACCACATCGTCGTCTCCTCCTCCCAGCTCCAGTGTCCCCAACGAGGGCGAAAGAGCAAAACCCCAGAGATTCATCTTCTCGAAATCCTCTCCGGGGATCTGATAATTACATCCGCTATACATCTTCAGTACCTCCAATTGAGGAAATGCGGATGTGAACTGGATCAGGACCCGTGCGTCATACTCGCCGATCAAGTGGATTTCGAGCTCGACAATGTGACCGAGCGAGGAGATGATCTGTCGGGCGAGACTTCCGAGCTCTGGCGAGAGGCATGAGAGAAGCCCTAAACCATCGTATGCAAGATAGAGTTTTCTCAGCGATGAGACACGATCTTTGAGGTGCATTAAGATGAACTCGAGGGGATTGGTCGCCTCATTTTTGGGTAAGTCCCCGTACTTGAGGTCC
Organism: Marasmius sp. AFHP31; assembly: GCA_024721195.1. NCBI lineage: Eukaryota > Fungi > Basidiomycota > Agaricomycetes > Agaricales > Marasmiaceae > Marasmius > Marasmius sp. AFHP31. The sequence continues at coordinate 49,836 of JANHQD010001631.1, read as the reverse complement.
AGTCTAATCTCCTGGATATACTCTGGAATGGTGGAGTGCTGTGATTCCACGAGTGAAACAATTTCAAGGCACTGTTCCTCGCTTCCACCTTCAATCTGGAGTTTTTGGAATGTCCGCGAGCGACAACTACGGATCCAAGGGCGGCAGACAAGAGAGCAGGAGAGTAGGGACTTGTGGTCGCATTCCCCGAGGATATGCTCTACTAGTTCAAACGGTAGCTTGCAGTCGAGGTCTCCACGCATCAAGGACATGGTGGTAAAGGGTCAAGATGGTCGGCGCCATTTTTGGGGAAATGTCCGGCACTCGGCTCCGTCGGAGATTTCCGAAGTCAGGTGTGGCGGACTGACAACCTCGTAAATTCGTTCGATCTACATGACTTGAAGTACTAAGACTCTCATGGGATCCATTAAGAATTATGCATATGACAGCGTGAGAAAGAACACGTCGTGTAATGGACAGGCCGATTCGCTCAGAGGTAGATCGAAACGACGACAAGACGGTTCTCAGGTCTTGTTTTTTGGTTTGCAACGACGATTGGGGCTACATTACAACGCAGTCTTTCTTACGCTTGTTCAAATTGGCCCTTCGTTAGACATTCCCTCCTGTCTCGTCTCAGAAATTTTGTAGTGCCCATTCGGTCTAGACGGATGTTATACGATCACACAACTTGTCGTTTTTTTTTTCAGTACCAATTTCGTGACGCTTATCGTTCATGTGTACCCAAATTCTCTAAAGAAAAAACCCTCGTATCGTCGTACATAGGCCTGCTTCCCTTGAGTATGCGCTGGGAGTTACCAGTGCTCCACGAACTTCTGATCTGGCGTAAACGTTGGTGTTCAGTTTTGAGTAGCATAATACTCGGATACTGACATATAGTCGATTAGACTGAGTATCGACTCCATACCCAATCAATCACATCGTGATCGTGAAAATCTCGCGGATCCTCATCGAAGCCATAATGAGTCCTCATGTTTACAGTGAACGGTGCCCGAACAGCCGATAAACGCCCATGCTTGCCACACCTCGGGAAGACTTGTTGGGCTCCCTTGAGATCTTCCTGACTCGTTCCATCCCGGAGAGTGACGTCGGGAAAGGGAATGATGAGCTCTACCTGTGCCGTAGCAAGTCTGTGTGTGGCTAGAAGAGTGTCAAGAGTGCACCATTGTTCTTCAAGGACTCGAAACCCACTTCCAGAAACAATAAAGGTGATTGAATGCAGGCAAGAAGGGGATAGAGTAGAGACTATCTTTCGGATCAGGTCCAACAATAACGAATCGTGCTCATTCTGTACCACATTATCTCACATACATTCCAGCCCATGTTGAGCCCTCGGAGAGCCACGTCGAGGCCCATGTTGTGTCTCGGAGGCGCCATGTTGGCTCTCGGAGGTGCTCCGGGCAGCCATGTTGAGCTTTCCTGCGTCTCTCCGGGAGCGGACCTATCTTCCGCCCGGGAAATCCGCTCCCACATCGAAGAATGAGGCTTCCACATCGAAGACTCCGGACATCTGAGCAACTTGTTCATCTGTATTTCTGAGTTGTATCTCCGTATCCCGAACTTTACTATGCGCTCGTCACAACTTGATATTTGTTGAATATGCCAATAGGTTTCTGGGTCCAGGAGCGTATGGAACATGTCGTTGAGTTTATGAACAATCTCACCGGCGGAGTGATACACTCGGGACGGTAAAGTCTCGACGTTGCCAGGGATGGAGTGAAGGGAGGGATTTGATACAGTCTTTGTCGTTCACGCGCATGCAGCCAGTGACTCCTGCCCCGCCTACAGATCCCGGAAGATGGACTATATTGTTCGTACTACGTAGGGAGTATAGATCTCAAACTAGTCAGGGGTAGTCGGTTGTTTGTACTTGTTAATTTGAGCAGGTATCAGAGAGTTCCTACTGACTGGCCCTTAAACACCGAACGAGTTCGATAGGTAGGACGGACTGGGTGTACATTGGACCCAGGATCAAATACGGTAGAAATACAAAGTGCTTCAAGAAAGTAGCGACAGCGCAGCTTTTTATGCCTTCTCGACGACTCCGACGATATTAGCGGCCTTGTACGGGGTCTCTTTCTGAGTCTGAACCAAGAAATGAATACAAGTGTATAACGCGAAACGAAAGTGAACGTACATTATCATTGCGAATCAAGAAACGGGGTTCGTCTTCGGAGGCCTGCACAAGTCCACATCATCAGCTTCTCGTTACTTCGAATAGGGTTGAGGGCAACGTACATTGACTTGAACACCCGTATCACCAGCAGACTGTTTCTGATCGATGATCTCAACGATAACACCCGAGGTGGTAGAGTTCTCAACGTTGCCTCCGCCAATGGCTTGGTATTCGACGTGGTCGCCGACCTGTACATGAGGGACGTTGATTATACGTGTGAGGGAAAGGGCAAAGAGACTGACTTGGTAAGATTTGGAAGAAGACATTTTGAGGAAAGTTGGTTTCTGTTTGAGGTGGGAAAGTTGTGAGGGAGCTGGACGTCGACCGCCCTCATTATATACCCTCTGAGAGACCCAGGATGACGAGTTGATGTCGAATATCATGATGAGGGGCTTTGCGTCAGTGGATTTAGGTGATGCATCATCGAATGAGAATCGGGAATGGGGGGAAGGGGGTCTCAATTCATGTGGGGGGCTTGGGGGAACGATCGGGGGGTTGTTTCACTTGTAGGCGCCAGTAGGAGGCTGTTGTTTCTGGGCCTACTATGCTAAAGACGGCCGAATGCCGTCTTAGCGGGAAGAAAACCTGATTGGTTACCCCGAGCAAGACGTTGAGGTGGTAAGAGTGAATTATACTTGGGCGGATGTCCGCGGCGAATGCCGACCCCTTGTCACGGAGGTGACAAGCTGTGACAAACCTTCTTTCTTCTGACTCCCATGATGACCTCGTCTGGACTTCGATCCACGATTATATGTGGGTTGGTATTGGCATTACGCTATCCTGTACGCCTGAAATCTTCCCTGCTGGAGACCTCTCGGCGTTGATGAGATCATCCTCTTTTGCTCCAGCGATGTCGCCTTTGTAACCCGCAAAAGAGATGAATATATTTGATGGGTGGACGATGGGTACGTATGGTTTCTGCTTGTCCTATAGCTGAGAACTGATCCTAGAATTCGGCTCTTTGTGTACTTGGATTCTTCGAACGTTTATCACACAACCCCGTTGAGATCGTCGAGATATGTCCAGACGGAAAAACTATCCATTGTTCGAACGTCTCCACATCTTGATCTGCGGCCGGCCTATACATCCCCATACCCACTTTTGACTGACCTCGTCGGCAATTCTCGCGTGAGCATAAGTGCTACTTCATAGGTCTTCTACCCGTCTCAGAGGATCCCATTCGTTGTCTCTCGATTAACCGCCGAGCGTTCAAGAGGCCATAGGACCCCCACCAGGAGCGATACATCATGGCTTCGTTTGATACCTTTCAAGTCCTTAGTCACGATGCCCTTAGTAATGTTCTCGGGCGCCTCGTTCAGAAGAAGAGGACCGTGTTCTCGCTCAGGCGGCTCCTATTTACCGGTTGGATGGATGGATGGTACGCACTCGAGTAATGCTCGTTTTCTCTGGTTCATTGAGCTGCACCTTTGGATGGCTAACCTCATCGTCCAGGATCGCCTCCAGTCGGCTGTTCAAGTCCTTTCCGATATTTGCCAGCGGATGGTTACCACCACGTTTAGTGTAAGAAGAACCATCCGAGCTCGCATCTTCCTCTCCACCTAGCATGGTTACCGAATTCAGGCGTTCTGTGGTGGCAGCTTTGGAACCAGTTGCCAAGGCGAGATTTGGAGGAAGCCTAGAAGCCCCTTCATCCATACTTACTCGAATCAGCTATCTCCCTATGTCGCCGTGCGACCGATTGATCTATCGCTCCCTGGCGCCTCTACCTCGCCTCCTCTTCTTCATTTTTCAGGACCACCGACAAGACCAACGCCATCTTAATAATTGGGCTTGAACGAAGCAATAAGGACCGAACGTCAAGGTAGAACAGATGACCAGGTGGCACTGGCTGAACGATATGCATCGTACTCGAACAATTGCAATCTTCTTTTTCCCGCTTCCTGGGAAGATTTGTGTGGACAGGATAGTCGTCAGGATCTTGGCAGGGAAAGGGTTGGGAATCTTCGTCACGAATACCTTTTTCTCTCATCATCATCAATTCTCTGCAGTGTACCATGTTTCGTTGTCATCCCCTAGGTTTATCCCTGTCTGTTCTCAAAATCTTTCTCGCAGTCTTGTCGCCGTCTCACGATCAAGAGGCTTTGCTGAATTTGGAACGTTTGGATTTCGTTTCCCCAAGGTTGTTCTCTATGTCTTACTTGATTGAGAATACAATATCGCCATTTGGTTGAATTGGCACATATGTAGGCCGCCCAGCGAACTGGCATCGCGAAGTGTATGTCCTAATCGCCCCGTCTCTCGTCAAGAAAAACGGCCAAGAGTTTGAGCTCTGTATCTTTTGCCTTTCTTTCAGCGAGGTTGACACTGCATCTTGTCCCCGCCGCCTCTATTTTGGCTCGGGCAACTGATTACTGGCTCTCTGTTCGATATTCATTCCCCACAACTAACACCTTCTCCTTCACATTTAGTCTGCGACCATCGATGTCGTCTGCCCTTCAGGATCTTGGATCATCTATCTTACCCCCCGCGCTTTTGTCAGTGGATGGCTGATCCCGGTCGGGACAGCATTCATTGCCGAATGTGCTGGCCAAACGCTAACTCGCCGTTCCTACCGGTTCTATCAAGGGTCTAGTATCCTTCATAGACATTAAGGTTTCCGATACATGTATATGGAGACATATTGACTGTAAACCGTGATAATGGGCGTGGATTGATTGTGGGGAATTATGTACTAAGATGCTCTTTTACCATCGCAATAGATCCGTGGCTGATGCTGAGAGTACGTGCACGCAACATCCCCGCCCGTCTCCTCCATACATGAGCCGGTTATGCTTCATCCGGGGCTGCATAGAAGAAGTCCCGTGGAACTTGTGACTCCAGGATTTGATGCCTGGAAAGAAAATCTTCAGCGAGGCGGATTTTGAGGTGAAAGAGAGATAGACTACTCACTCGTCCCTCAAATGCTTTGTTACAACTTCCCTCGTCCAAAGTCGTTCGGCGTTGACAGTACAACGGGCGCACGACCAACACTCTCGTTCGTCCTTCAGGTTCATCCCTCGTACCTCTTCCTGTGTGAGGATTTGAAATACTGGGTTATCACGTCCCTGGTCTTGTATGTCCTCGTGTTTTGAAGGGCTGCTGGTACGCTTTTCTTCGAAAGGGTGAATAATCTACCCGAATATGAAGCCTCAAGTGTCAAAAGCGTGATCTCAAAGACGAAGAACGGGAAAAGACACCTACACACTCTCTCCACGTCCCAACGAAACTCCCATCGGTATACCTCAAACACCTATACCACTTCCCTCTCTCATCCATCTCGCTCGCCTTAGCATGACACATCCTCTCCGCGCCCAAAGTAGCCCACACAAGCCCAGCCGCCGAACGCGACCAAAAGATGTCCAACGCTCCCGAATAGGACCACATATCAAACTTCATAGACTCGAGGAAATTTGCATCCGACTTGAGAAAACAAGGACCCGTCGAGTGTCGTATCGACATCAACACCGAGCTCAAGACCTTTCGACAAATCGAGCATCTCCCTTGAACGGCTGCTAGATCCCATGGGACCTTCCTCCAATCGGGACTTTTAACTTCGTCGGTATCGATCCAATTCTTGAGTATGTCCCCCTTGTTCTGTACTATATAGTTGTATTTGCCGGTGACCCTTTTTTTGAGGTAGTTCATGCCTACTCGAAGCTCATTTGCGAATATGTCGATGCTGACCATCGTTGAGGGGTTCTCAGCCATCTCTAACGTGACCTCAGTCTCGTCCGGTAACGCGATAAGACGTCTCATTGATGGTAAGCACCACACGGCCTCCACGGACGGAAGGAGAGCTTGGCGCCATTTAGTGAGAGTGAGTGAGCGTTTGTATGAGATATAATATTGGGTGACAAGGTTGCAACGGGATATAAGAAAGGAGGGGTGTTGAGTTTGGCCGGAAGGGGCACTTAAAGCAAGAGGAGCGGGGGTATCCAGTGGATTGCGCATGTCAGATAAGAGCCTTGCAACTCGGAAGCTGAGCACAGATTCGGAGAGATCTGGTTTGAGTTGTGCCCAAGCTGAACAGATGGTGAGGTCAAGATGATTTCGAGGAATAGAGTCAAAACACGTACTACGTTCAGTCAACGGTCGATCTTTTGTGACCTCAGAGTGATCTCTGATACCTTCAATGTCCTGGTCCACGAAACCCAATTCTTTGAGTCGTTTCTTGATTCTGATAACGAAGGTTAACGGGGGGTATCGAGCAATAAATAGAGGAGGAACGTACGCAGCAAACCTCTCTGCCCTCATGAGATTAACATCTTTTGCCTTTCTCTCAGGTTCGCCAGCGGCCCATTTGTAACATAGATCCGCATGCTAAGAGCGCCGGTAAATGGGAAATCATCCGATAGATTTTAGAGATCAACGTACAGCGACCAGCCTCTTCAAATAGGCTTTCCGTTCCTTCACAAATGTCTCCAACTCAACTTCATCAACACACTTCCTGATTTGCTCGAGGACGCGATCAATTTCCTGTCTGTTGTAATAACGTGTTCTTTGGCTACCTGCCATACCAGACTGTTAGTGAAACGTTCGACAATACGAGCTAAAAAGGAAGATAGCACGTCGTCGAGGCTTACCGGTACCACCCGTAGGCTGGACCAAATCCATAAAGAGCTTGTGTTCATTCGGATAATCTCGTTTGAGTTGGGCTTGACTGACTCCACTTTAAATCCAAAAACGTCATTTGTCACGATCGCTAATGGCTAACGCGAGCAGGACCTACGTACTTTGCTTTCACACATGCGAAACACACCCTAGCCATCAACATGAACTCAATCTTTCGTACGCTTTTAGCACCACAGAACTGGCGGATGGTGGTGATGGCGATAAGGTCGGCGACATGGAAGAACAACGATGAAAGGAGCGTACTTACCGAGCAGTTTGTGTTACCCAACAGCAATCGAACCCACTGCACCTCATCCATCTCTTCCCATGGATCTGGGGCCTCGCACGACTTGCGAACTCGAGTCCACACCGATACTGCCTCGGGAGATAGCAGCGTCGATCGAAATAGACGGTTTGAGCGGGTGAGAGAAAAGAGTGATTTCGGCGGGAGGAAGCTGAAAATCTGGACGGAGGGATCGCAATGTGAAACTAGATGAAGGGGAAAGAGAAACGGCCAAAAAGACATACGGTGTATAGCACGTCTAGAGGCATGGTCGGCAGAAGATTGAGTTTGCCTGTGTACCCTTCAGCGGCTCTTGTGCACCGTTTTTTGTTTACAGGTTCTACTAAAACGTTTTACTCGCTGCTAAGTACTGAGATGAATTTTGACGGTACTCACCCAAATTGGTGCTAGCCCAGGACCCTGCTTCTCTCGATCTTTTGAGTAGTCTTGACATCTTTGTTGCCGCAGAAGCTTCCACCAACTGGCAAGTTGGGCCTCTGCTCTATCTTTGATGAGTGTTTGGAATTGAGTGGCGTGGATAGTGGTGGTGGTGGTGGTGGTTTGGGTCCAAGAATGGTTCAGGGACACAGTTCCGCGCCGCGAACCCCAACAAATTTGTGCCACGTGACCACCGACTCCCTCTTCGTGGTTACATAATTCCCTTCATTGTCAACTACAACTCACAAGTGCGCTAACAAGGTCGTAATCCTTTTGCTCTTCGGGCAGTACCCCTCGGAAGAGGCAAATATATCTGATGGACGAGCTCTGATGAGTGACGGTGCGTCAATTATTATTGTTCTATAGCTCATAATCGCTCTAATGATTTGGCATCTCCTGGATACGTAGATTCTCCCTCGACCTTAACCACGGTACACACGCACCCATTGAGATCGTCAAAATATCTCTACACGAGAGATTCTAATCATTGTCATACATTCTTCGAATGACTTCATAATGCATATTGAGTGTCTTGCGTGTTGGTAGTCAGGATAGCTCATTGCCGCCTTGTACATCTCCATACCCACCCTTGGCTTACCTCGCCAGCAATGCTCGTGTTGGCACAGGTGCTACTTCGCTGGATTTCCGCACTCTATCCATCGTCTGAGCCTAGAAAAGTCTTCCGCTCATTGTCTTCCGAACCACAACGGTTCACGTGGAACGATATGCCGTTCGGTGATCTCCTTGTTAATGCCTTGTCTGTTCACCGGCATCGTCTCAGGATGGAATCGTCAGATAGAGCAAAGAATGGGGCGGGTTAGTTTGACGGGCGACTCATTGGAAGAAAGCAGATAGATAAAAGTGATTTCGGCGGGAGGGAACTGAAGATCTGAGAATAAAAGGAGAAACCAAATAAATCAAACAGCGTGAAAATTTTGCTTGCACCACGAAGAAAGCCGGAGCCGGTGCTTGCCGGTAGCGAACACTAAAGCGATGACTGTCCTGAAAAGACGAACGGTGTAAAGCACATCTAGAGGCATGGTTGGTAAAAGATTGAGCTTGCCTGCATCCCCTTCGGTCACCTTGGAACGGTGTTTCTTTCTTATTGATTCTGTGGAAATGGTCATTCTTTACCACCAAGCGAAGCCAGAACATATGTCCTATACTCACCATCAGCTTGAGGAGATTTGTCTTCTCAATCGCTTCTTGGGATTTCTCTCTTTTTGTCCCAACTCCGCCATTGGCACAAGCAAATCACTTTGCTCGGTAATCAAGCTATTTTGTGTCACCGGGTATCTTGTACTTTCGATGTCTGTCACGGTGATCGTGGTTTGGATTCAAGGAAGGTTCAGGGCTGGGTGACATCCGGGCCGATTGTGCGGGGTTCGGAATTCGCCGCAAAGCAGGCGTTTACAATGAGGTACTGGCAAGTTGACTGACAGGACCTAGCACGTCTGTCGTCACCTAGTCCCAAACCGCCATCCAAGCAGGCAAGTCTTTGCGTTGCTACTCGTTTTTCATAGCGCTGATACTCTTCTTAGTTCATCAAGACCATGTTACCTGGAAATTTCCCCGCCGTTCTTCGTTACCAGCGATCTCTAACGGTCGCAGAAGCCGAAACAGCCAGCGCGGCAATACATTTGTTGTCCGCACAGATCGAACGTCAGGAGGCAGAGCTGAAACGGCTGAAGGAATCCCGAATCTAGTTTCAACAACTATTTTCTCCCTTTCGACGAGTACCTGCGGAAATCCTCGCCCATATCATACTCCTGGCTGTCGAAAGAAACGTGTTCACAGCAGATCCAGCGCGGAAACTAGTTTCGGAAGCTTTCACATACGCCCAAGTTTGCCGTCGTTGGCGAGACGTAACGATTGCCACCGCTTGTGCCTGAGCACAAATTTCCGTCTTTTTGCAGATTGATGACATACCATATCCTTATGGTATTGTTCGACGACTGGAGGCATGCCTCGCACGATCAAAGAATAAGTTCTTGTACCTCGAAGTAGAGTGCACTCCCTGTACAGGTCATACCAACCCAGTCACCAGCCAAATCATTTCCATTCTCCTCTCTCACTCTTTTCGATGGCGGTCCCTCACCTACGTTCAGCAGTCTGGTGGATTTGAACACTAGATTCTCTTTGAAGATATCGACGAATGGCCGACTCCAAATCTACAGTCTCTTCACGTCACCCTCGATCGTAGAGATAATCCAATAGGCCTGGAACTTTTAGAATACCTCATCTCCGCCAAATACAGCGGTTTGTGCATCTCCGGTCGGGGAGCATGCTTCATACCCCGTCAATTACTCGATACGTTGATGGAGTCTTGAATAACTTACCTCAGATCAGAAGTCTACCCTGATATCGCTGCTACGCTTCTATCCTCTTGCCGAAGTCTTGATTTCGCTCATTTTACGCTTGCCAAAGACCCGGCTGTACCAAATCTTACCACATCGTTAATCATCATCCCGCGGCGTGTTCATATTTCGGAGCTGTTTCTAGAGCAGGCACCGGGATGCGAAGCCTTGGAGGCCACGCAATTTCTTGAAAGGCTTACCTGCCCATACCCCACATCCTTGACGATCCGTGACTCCGATAGTGACACTACACCTCCACTCCCAAATCCCCCAGCACAGTTCCCCTCCAACTTAGAGGCCGTTTCATCTCTCTTGTCTCGCTCGGCTGCTATACTTCATCTCCGACTCGATGGAGTATACACCACCGCTCCATCTTTTTGTAAGGTCCTCAAGGCGACTCCCAAACTCCAAAGGTTAGAGCTTGTCGCACTTCGCATGGAGGTCCCGAATCAAAGCGTCATGGAGGGTTGGGTAGTAAAATTGAGGTCTATGCGTCATTGGCCTTGGACGAGCAATTGCTATCGTAGAGTCACCCTAGTTCCTGAGCTGCGTACTCTCAGATTGACGCTAGACAGTGATTTTGGTTTGGAGATGCGTGTGTTCGAGGACATGTTACAGTCACGGGTTGGGTGGGGCCTTGAGTCGGTTGTTCTCCACATTCGCTCGAGGATAGAGCACCTTGACCTTGTTAGATTGTCTCGGTTCAACAAGGGTAGTGGTATGGCGGTCTGAGTTGTCGAAGGGAAGGACGAAAAGGAAGTTGTGGGATATTATTCCAATCTGGTTGTTGGACTTCGTAAACACAGATGGAGAGACTTGTTGAACGGCCAGACAGGATAGGTTTTTCCTGAGGTGCTGTGTTCATATACCCTTTCTCAATGAACGGTGAGTTCCCCCGCGGTCCTCCGACGTAAGATCGGATCTCAGAATCCTCTGTCGGAAAACTGCTCGATGACCTAAGAAGGCCTTTTTTGCATAACTTTATCCAGATAAGGCCATAAATGCCGAAATTTGCTTATAAGACCCCATATATGGGGCATAAAAGGCCCAAATTAGTCGGATAATCCCCCATAAATGGGGAATAAAAGGCCAAATATGGCCGCTACCCTTATATGGCCGGCCAAAGTTTTCCGACATCTAATAGGCCTTTCCGTCGTTGTATTTGTACCGGATTGTAGACTCCTTGCCAAAAATCTAACCTTGTTCAGAACCCAGCCTGAGTGTTTTTGTATTATCGAGCATTCTTTGTTCGCCCATACTCCTCATTGCTCCTATATTTCTAGTCTCGCGGGATCTTGGTTGGTCTCACGCACAGCGCTGAGTATGACACCCAGTCTTTCAATGGGAGAACCAGTGAGATAGCTCGCTGCTCTACTTTCGGTATGCGGCGCTGATACACTAAGCTCCACGCGTACATCTTACCCATACCTACTCATATACCCTTCAGTGTATGCCCACCGCTCAAAGACTTCTACAGGTACCATGACTCGATCTCTCTCCGACCGTGACAACTCGTACAACTGTTATAATTATTGTGAATTATGTCCCCTTCGACAGGTTGAATGACACTCTTGCAGCCGACTCTCGTATTTGTGGCGCCTTGGAAGAAGTGAGAGAGCATGATTGAGTGATGGAAGCGAGAGGGGAAATAAATCAATGGGATGTGTACTCAATGTTGCTCATATATGTAAGGCTTTCGGCGCCATTCAAACTCCTAGCCTCACTGTCTTTGTGCCACATTAGCAGCCATAAACGCTACCAAAAAACACTTTCCATTGATCAATATGAAATGACCAGGCATATTGGGAATCGAGATGTACACCGTTGTCCCCTGCATGTTCACTCTCAATGGCTTCCTTGTACTCGACCCATCTGCCTAAAATTTTTCATTCAGTTCATTTGTGTCCATGTTCCCTGTTTTCTCTACTTATTTCATCCTCAGCACAATACACGTCCGGCATTCACACTGCACTTTTTTCATTCACCTCTTGTCCCTGCTTGAGTTCACACGGGGCGCAAGCACCAGTGAATGTGCGCGTCATGTTCGACGGATGCATGTGCCGTCGAACATGGCACAAACATGATGGCAATGTATACACACAAAGGGAGACTTAACAGGCAGATTGATAAGTACTTAACTTGCATGTAGGTTATTCCTGATATAGACTTAGCGAGGGCCCTTTGTGTTGACTTACATCGAAAATCAGAATTTACAGGAAAATGATTATTCGCTTCTAAATGCCAGGTAAATACTAAATTAGAGTTTTGAATATTAATTATTTTTCATGCCGTTTTAGGCACCATTTTCATGCCATGTTCATGCCATGTTCGACGGCACATGCATCCGTCGAACATGACGCCCATGTTCACCGGCGCTTGCGCCCCGTGTCATTGTATGTTGTATCCAGAATGAATTTATCAATACCCTTACCCTGGAACGCCATACCCAAACTTTTCAACAGTTGTCGTTCTACTGAATGATAGACACCCAAACACTGATCTTGAGTCATGTAACTCGCCCAGCAACTTTAAACGTATTCCTCAAGTAGCACCAGCTTTACAGAAATGATAACGATTGCCCTTTCTGGAGGCTCTCACCAAGGGAGCCATTTTACTTCGGGCCCAGAGTAAACCCACTGATGGTAATTTGATTGTTGAGATGAATCTCGCTGATTTGTTCTGTACCTTGCTCTGGTGTGACTAGCAGCCCTCAAAACAACTAGTTAACGGGAATTTGGTTGAAGTGGTCTTGTAGAAACATATCATTACAGGAAGAGAAGAATGAGGAAGAATGTGATTATATAGCTTCAAACCCCACAAATACTACAGGTTCTTCGAGTCAACCCAATCCCACTCATCCGGATTGTCAGTCTTGCTCTCTGAGCTCACAAAACTGGATTTGCCTTTCATTTGGGAGACTTTATTAGCTAAAAAAATAAACCACCAGGTGAGTATGCACATACATATTTAAGGCATACTCATACCACTTGTGTTTGTCCAAAGCCCTAACCGCTTGGCCATATGAGAAGCAATTGAGAACCCTTCCTCACACAAGGCTTCAGATTTGGCAGGTGCATTGACAAGAGAAAACAATGATGGGGACGTGAGATGAGATACTGTGCGAGAAGGTTGCCCCTCGTCTGAATCTTCAAGCTCTTCCATCCTCCTCTTGTGAGGGTCACCTAAACAAAGGATCAGATGTGTTATTGAATGGGAAGTTTATAGTAAATACCCATCACCAACTCAGGATAGCCCTTATCTTGAGCATATCCCTTCCTGTCCAATCCATAGTTCTTCTCCATCAAATGTTGAAGAACCGAAGCATATTCATCATGCCACCAATGGGATCCAATCGTTGTTTCAACTTTCAGGTTAGGTATTGAGTATCTCTCCCAATTGTCCTCTGGAAGCACCTCATTTCCTTCGGGGTCAGACGCCCAGTAGAATAGTGAATCAGGGAGGGGATGGCATATACAGTACATCCCATTGATATACTCTCCACGGAGAGGTGGAACAAAGAGATATGCAGATATGGGGCTGTGGGGAAAGTCGCCAATCAGGGAAAATCCTATCTCATCAATGAAATCTAGGTGTATATTTCACAAAGAGGTGAACATCTGAGTGTCAATGGATTTTAGTTGAACACTTACATGTGAAATCGCGTGCACCTGAAGGATGTTGGCTCAGATAGGCAGCACGGAGTTGGGTTCGCTCCTTGAGGGGAAGACGCAGTGAGAAGTATAGCCTCAAGTGGGGCTGGTGAGTGTTGAGGTATTGGAGATCAATACAGTTGGGGACTATTTTGATCAGCAAGAGAGTAGACAGATGGAGCTTGTGCACACCTTTGGTGGAGTATTTTGTGCTGAGTTGGCCACCATCTTCAATGTGCCATTTGGGGGATGGAGTTGAGGGGAAGTGTGCAATAACTCCATTTCCACATTCAACCACAGCACCAAATGTCAGAAGACCATGGGAGGCATAGGGTGACAGGTCGCTTCTGATTGTCAATCCAATTGACGCATACAAGTAGAAAACATCACCAAATGTCTTCTCATAGTAGGTAGCTATGTCCTTGGCATTGAGTTGGGGTTGGGTGCCTCGGGGAAGTGAAATTGGGCTATAAGAGATTGTCTCGCCCTCCCGATTCATAAAGGAAGCAGCAACAACATCAAAGTGCCAAGAGTTGGTTTTGAGATTAAATGTCCAGTCCGAAAACTCCCCGGACACCTGTTGCGCTATCTTCAGCCGACCCAGCATTCAAGATAGTCTACTCACCAAAAATGTCCGTGTCTCATCTGCACGGAGTGCTTGAACTGCATCTTCCTGGAGACAATTTCAGCAAAGACCTGACTCTTGAAAAGGGATGATGGCCATACAAGTGTGTGCTCAAGGTAGCGATATACTATTCCATCAAGGGGATATTGATCCACAAACTCCCATCCATTGGCTAACTCTGATTTCCCCCCAACAGTCAGCTTAAGTATGTAGTTGGTCTAGCACCAAGTTCTCCGCACCTTCATGAAGAATAAAAGTTGGTATTTCTGACTTCACCAGTCCCAACATTTGTGCCAGGCACGGTGACCTACACTCTGTGTTTAGCTAAATTCTCGCATCAAAATGAGCCCTACTTGTGAGCTGAGAATGCATGATAGAGTTCTTGCCATAGCTGGGCCTCATCAATCATGTCTAGGCAAACATCAAAGCTCGCCTTGCACTCACCAGTCGCATAGTATGTTTGTCTCCTTTCTCTTTTGGCTCAAAAGTAGCCACAGTGACCGTGTAGTTGTTGCTTGGGTAAACTGTAGCCCTATGAAACCTCCTCATCACCTTAATGATTGACCCCATGTTGTTTTCTGCCGTCGAAGCCGTTCGAAGCACAATCTCCGTCTCTTGCGACCACGTCTGTTCTTGATAAAACACATCACCCTCAAAGATTTCCCGATACCGGTACTGCCTGGGCTATTAGGATGTTATACTCATCAGTAACATTGGCATATCAACAGATCGACGAGTACCATTGTGGAATCTTCCTCCCGCTCCTGACAAGTTGTACAACCGTTATAGTTGTGAACGACATGGTCTCCTCCGACATGTTGGAACACAGCATTTCGACCAACTCTGGGTTTTATAGCGCCTTCAAAGAATCTGGAAATCATAGTTGAGCAATAGAATGGAGAGGGGAAAGGAAACCACGGGGTGCGTTCTTTATGTTGTCCGTATATGTGGCACTTTTGGTACCTATTGAATCCCCGACCTCGTTATCCATATCTGGTATTAGTGCCCCTGAACATCATCGAAGAAAACTCTCGAAACATGCCTGTGACCTGATGGTCCCCGTGTAAGAACATAGCCTGGACTGTGGGCGACCAGGAATATGGGTTGGGATTGAACAGGAATTTGTTTATTTAACCGAGACAGGAGTTTGTAGCAATTGGCTCACCTCATGTCTGTGGTCTCAAAGTTCAAACACTTGGTACTCAGCAATCACCTTGCCGGAGGTGTTTCAAAACAACAGTCTATCGCCGCGTTGAATTGATCATTAGAGGAGATTGGACCGCGCACCGCGAATTCGCCGGCCCTACATCAAAATGCTGTATTCCGAGTAGGCCCTAATGGAAGCGTGAAAGCTAAAATCTAATTATCTACCTGTACAGGATATGATCACCTGGCGAATCCTGTATCTGAATACGAGCGCGATGATAGTGTTTGTCAGTCGTCAATGCGTAATCCGGGATGGGAACCACCCTGTGGGACCGTACCATTTTTGCCAGGGTCTTTCCAGACCTCAATGTCTGTCGTCGAAAGCCGCGTACTTGAGACAACACAAGAGATTGTGAATGGATCGAGGATACCCGAGGCAAGAAATGTCGCAGGCGTGAGTCGGGAAGCAAGCCGTCAGTCTGGGGTTGCTCACAACTCCGGAAGGACCGATGGCTGTGTAACGTACGCCGTCAGATCGCATCAGAACATGTTTGGACCATCATCACTTCCTACCTCTTACTCTGAAAACTGAACTTGCCCGCCCGACCTACACGCTACAAATACATTCTGAACGGCACAATCCGCGCCTAGCTGACTCTATGCCTTCATCTTCGCAGCTATATGAACTCGTCAACAAAAGGAACTTCACATCATCATTTAGTGGGTCACTCGACCATAGAAACTTCACTCGGAGGTGGCGGTCCGTTAGGCGGCCCAGTTACCCGCTACAGAAGAAGTGGAGTACTCGCTTTCACTATGGGAACTCGAGATAATTACACGACACCACTCAACGTCTACGAAAATGGTGCTCTCCACCTTGACTGCGCACCTCATTGGCGAACAAATCCCGATTTCCCAACCTCGGTATTGGTAGCTGGTTCTGCTGAATCTTACTGTAATAGATAGCTGGAGCGACGTGATCGCCCCGGTAAGCGGAAGCTCCAACTTCCTCGCCTCTCCTCCGACGCTACGATTTTGCCCGTCTTTTTCAGAGACTCGAGATACCTTTTCCCCGGGGCTTCTTGAGAAGACTTGGCCTCGTTCCCACAATAGATATTCTCTCCTCTCATCAGCCCACTTGTTTCTCCCCCTCCTGAAACGCTCACTCACCGCTTCCTTTTGTGGTGTTCTCCCGAACTCCGTCAGCTCACATCCTCTCTGGGTGTGAGGCATAATCAACGCTACCAGAGCCCGGAGCTGTGGTCAACATCGACGATCCGGGTTATATGAACGGTACTATCATCATTATCTCAACAATGAACATCTGAATTGCGAGACATAGCATTGATACCCACATTCAACCTCTCCGCACTCCGCTTCTCGGCCCAAATCTTCCCGTCATTACCCAATTCTTGTCTTTGAGCGGCACGCTGCTGTGCTTGTTTTCATCTAGCTTTACCGTATGCCATCGATCTAGGAACACCTTCGGACATCACGGAGTGTTGTGGATACGGTGCTTTCTCCCACTTGTCTCGTAGCTAGTAGTATGTTGAGGATGGGCTAGATAATGGGTGTGAGCAGGTCAGGAAGGCGGAGTCATAGGGTTCGGATCTACCGCAGAGTTCGTGTGCTGTGAGCTCATCCGTACATTATGGGAATCGTCCCGGGGTCAAAGACATAGTTAGGGCGTTTTTTGCACTCAGAGCCTACCGCCGCAACTAACCAATTGTAAAATAGGTGGGCCTTTGTCTCACGAAGCCGGTGCTACTTTATTGAAATGCTGTCGTGGAACCTAATAGAAGCATGGAAGTCAGTAAATTACTAAGAACTTCTGAGCGGGAGAATTCCCTTTGATACTTGACATCCAAAGTCAATTTACGGGAACCCTTTGCTCCGGCATAACGAACCCGTGGACTACGACTTACATTTTTCATGATTCCTCGAGCAGCTCTGGTTACAGACTCTTAGTAACTTGGCATATCCACTCAACCGAATTAGCCCGGTGCTTCAAGACTGGTGACTGAGGTAGGGTCTGATCGTCCCGGGAGGCAGCTCATAGGGACAGCCGTGGCAGTGAGTAGTGCATGATTTATTGAGGCGAATGGTAGCCTCGACCAGAAAATGTCGACACCAACATTACCTCATTAACTCTCAGCCCGGCGACAGAAATACCCAATCGACTCACCTCACTTTCACTGTAAGCTGGAATGCTGGCCAGTCAGAGGTACTTCCAACGCTCAGAGCCTATCGCCGCCTGGTCCCATTTGGAATATATCAGGTGGGCCTTTGTCTCGTAAAGCCAACACCACTTTGTCAAAATGCTGTCCTGGAACCTGATAGAAATATGGAAGTGATGTCGTATTTACATTCATTGTTCCTTGAGAAACTGTGGTCTCATAGTCTTAGCAGCTTGGCATGTCCACTCAACCGAAGTAGCCCGATGCTTCGAGACTTGTGACTGACGTGGGGTCTGATCGTCCTGACTCCTAATTTGCTGGTTTCTCTCCCGAATTTTGACTCCTAGCGTCCATCATTTTACCCAGCTCACAGCGAATTGCTACTCTTCACAACCCCAATGTCGTCCTTTCCTACTCCACTTGTTGATGAGGTCTCCATCCATCAACCAGTGTTTAGCCTCCCGATACAAAACCAAATATCTACACTGGGACGGGCTACAGCCGACAGATTGACTCGAATGACAAATGATAGGTGTATGATAACTTGCTGGCGGTGATATTAGTGTCTCAACCCAAAGTACATCTTTTTATGTCACCTCGACTCTCCCTGAGATTGACAGACGTCTTTTCGTGACAGAAAATGATCTGAGGCTCCGGCTACTAGTACCACAGTCGCTACTCCTTCGACGAAAACAAGAGAACGTCCAATATTCGAGTGCTCGACCTATCCATAGTAGCGCGTTGTTATCCCAATGATTATCAATGCTTCAAACCTGAGGCGAGTCTAGCCTCGATCATTTATTCCATCCGTCACTCGAGTACACTTGGATCTTCACCCTTTCACGCCTAAAACGAACGGAGTGATGACCGGGGACAACAATGTGGTAATGTTTATTCGTGAAACCGAAGGTAGTGCCTGGACCGAACCTTACTGGGTACGTATAATTATTGGAATCTGAAACATCGGCCTTGCCTTCAATGTCAGCGATGAGCGAGGCAACGAAAGAGGGAGCCGAGTGTAAATTGTCCTCTTAGCACGAGAGCTATCAACAGCCCTTGAAATGGCTCAAAGATTTTGAATCACTCAAGGCGGAACGAACTGACAAAAAATGAAAGGATGGGGGCGATCCAACCCTGATATTACAACAAAATCTACCGCGACCTCGCTTGGGTACTCTGGATCCCACACAGGCATCGAGAACACTTGAAATTCTTCGCCCAGCGGCACTCCATACATGCTGACTTCGAGACAGAATGCTCTGACGTTAGGAAGTCCAATTTCATAATATGGATGAAAGCCACTCACCGAGGCAATGTCTTCGGTGCCTGATAGTCAAACGACTTGGAAGAAACAGTCTGCGTGATTGTCAATAATCTAGGGGGAAAAACGTCAAGGGAGCGGCATACAAATAGTTAAAATGGACGATCCTGCAACAGTGAGTTGCTCACTCGGTGGGGATATACTCGTAATTCATGGGCTTGACAAGGGGGGCATAATCCGTCGACTGAAGAACGTGAGATTGAATGTAACTTGGTGGAAAATGGCACAGCAAAAGGGAATTACACACCAGCAAATTCTCTGTAGTCTGCCGTGCTTGAGATCACTGCTACATCCTTTTATATTCTCTTTTCGTTGTCTCAGTCTGAGTTGAATGCGGGTTGATATTAGTTTGCGGCGCTCCGGCAGGCCGGAAAATCTGGTACGTGCACATAACGTGCGCATCAAGCTAGCACATCAATGTCCCTCGCTTCTTTACCCATATCTCCGGAGCCTTCATGATAAGCAAACACTTGTACCAGGAGAGCCTATGAAGGATTTTCTGTGACCCTCTGGACTGCTCTGCACACTTTTTACGAGCGAGAATTCTCAACGATGGCAAATCGCCTGGATTCATGCCGGAAACCATTCGATGATGTCATGGGGTGGATGGGGCGGCCGATGCGATCCCCTGAGTTCCACTTGGCCCACGTATCAACTTTTCGGGGCGGCGGGTGCGCCGAATCAACAGTGCTGGAGGTCGGGAGGCAAGCCGACGCTCCGGCTTTCCGAAAGAACCGAAGGCCGCTTACGCCATGATGCATGACGAGTCACGACTTCTTCGCTTTTGACCATCACCATCGCTTCCTACTCTCACCGGAAAGAAGAAACAAGGCCGCCCAATATCAGCGAGCTCTACTTGAAGGCTTTACGTATGTGCTAAACTACTCAACACGTACCTAGCTGAGTCTTTTTCGTGCTTTTCTCAGTAATCAATCTCTTCCTCGTCGTTGCTCTCAATAAATCCGCCCTGTACATCAGGAAAACAGCGCGTTCTGCCGAAACGGTCTTACGCTTAATATATGATGCTTTGTCTGATTTCCGGCGGACGAGACCGTCTTTTCCTTGTTTTTGTAAGCTTATGCTTAGAATTTTATTCAATTTGACTAAGGGACACCAATCCCGCTTGAGAAATTGTTGAACGTCTGAAACTTAACATAATCTATTTGTCCATCGACCCAAGTTGGGTCTTAAAAGAGTTGAAGCAGATCCTGTACCGACTGAGCTCTACCAGGGCTTCATCCCGGTCTTGTTCTGCCTTCCGTACTCTCGTCCTCAACCTGCTCACGGCTGCCTTTTGTTCCGTCAAATCTGTCTCCAAGCTTGCCACCCGTCGTGCCCATTCCTTTCGTTCGGCCCTTCTAGCAGTCGTGATAATCTTGTTCTCGACCTCCCTATCCAGTACCTGCTGCTCCATTGCGCTAAGTTCTTCACTTTGCTTGTCAATAAGATTTGAGTGTCGTTGCGAAAGTTCTGTGAAGTTGCGCTGAGCTCTCTTGAGATCATCCTCCAAACCAAGTATTTTGATTTCCGTAGCGCTCAATAGGTGAAGCTCAGGCTCACTGCGAAAGAAATAGGGTCAGTAATAGTAATCTAAAGGGTTGGAAATGTAAGAAACTCACGGGGTTGACTCCAACTTTTGCGGCACATGTTCTTCCACAGTTGTCCGTGCGCCTTTTGTAGGGAGGTGCTTGATGTTACTTGCTGAAGGCGTAGAGGGCGAGCCAATCCGACCTTTGACTGCATTGATCGATAGTCGATTGAATTATGATATGTTCATGGTGTTGGGTGATGAAAAAAAGACCTACCGAGAGCCTTTGGTGTCGCTCGTGGGGTAGCATACATGCTTGCCCCGAGGGATTCATGTAGCTTTGCATTCCATTCCTGCGACTCGACTTGAGAGTTGAGGTAATCGTCGTAGAAACTGTTAACACATTTGCGTGAGTTACATGGACGAAAACAAAGAGATCAGGTCATACCTTGGCTCGGGCTTTGGATCATCGGACTGCACCCTATTGTGACTTCGCAAACGCTTCTGTGGCGGACCGTTCTCAATGTCTGCAAGAGGCCGGCGACTCATGAATGGCAGGGTGAATGGAATAGAAATGGAGGCTGCGGCAGAAGCGAAAAAAAATGCATGTGATCAGCTCAGGGAAGAATCCAGAGCGGCGAGTGGGATATATACTGAGAGGTAAGCTATATATCAAAGGTCTTTTGGTCTAGTGGTAGTGTCCCCTTCTGTGAAGTAACGTCGGCCCACGCTACCCTACCTGAGGTCAACTGTTCGATTCTCGCTGCTGTAAGTATATCCCAGCGCTGTTTTGCCGAAACTGACTCGGGAATCAAGATTTATACCAATGTCTTTTTATAATAATCATGCGCAGCGAGCACCTGATTGCGACTTCAGAAAGCTATCTCATGTGCGTGATAATCTATGTACTTATTTACATAGAATGCTGAGAAGTCATCTAATGTATCAACGTACGTGAAGTCATTGGGTAACCTCTCTTTTCCACAAACTCCCATGAGATGGGCACCGCGAACGATCGTATCCAAGCTCACAATATCCATCTGTGGATCACCATCATCATCCTCGTCTGGTTTTACTATCCACAGCCCTGTCACGGGGTCCGGCTCATCACTGATGGGCGTGAATCCACTGATAAGCGCACATTCGTAATGTTCGTGGTCGTGTTCAATGGAAAGAAAATGCACGACTCGTGCGACGTGCAGACTGCGAAAGCCTCGGCCATCTTGGTCCTTGACCATGAACACGCAGTCGTGACGTGGACCGCTGTTCTTCCACGATTCAACAGCTCGTATGCGTTCCCTTTTCATCCCGCCAAAACCACACAAATCGCTCGGTGCGGAGAATGTTGAAACAGCTGAGGGGAAGACCTTGACTTTGATCGTTGTATGGGAATCAATGACTGGAAGGTCGTCTTCGATCTCCCCCCAGTCTAAGTCTTCGACTGGGTAGTCAGGTGGTAGTCTCTGTTGGTGCAGAAAACATCGCAAGAGGAAAGTGAAGTTTTTGAGATTGAGATGTTGTTCGAGGTTGACAGGATGGCGAGGTAAGTTCGGGACTGCAGAGGCACATGGGGTCAGTACACATGACTCGACAATCAGAAAAACAACACGTACTATGTTTTTTCGCTAACCGCGTCCTACTCAACCCATTGCCATCGACGGGCCCTCCATCATCATCTTCATCATCCCAGCTCGGATTGGCTGCAAGTCCGGTGAGGCTACTTGTGAGCTCCGTAGCGTAGAGGTCAGCCTGGGTTGCGAACTCGGCAGACAACCCCAATGTGGGTGGACCAGTCAGCATACCGCGATGCCGAAAGTCCACCTCAGCCCACTGCATCTTGTCCATGCGGTTATTTATTACAAGCATCTCTGCTAAGGGTGTGTTCCGGCTGCTTCGTCGCCATGGCTCCTTCACGGCACTGATATGTTTTGATTCTGTTATGGACGAGCACAGACCATTCGGCAAACCAAATTCGGCGATGAGCTGGGGATAATGGGACAGCGAGTGTTGTCGTGGAAGGGAGAAGGTATCTTTGACATCAAGATCCTTGAAAACTTCTCGTTCCGCATGGAAGATATCAATTTGGCGAGATATCTCGCGGATCGTGTCCTCCGAATGAACATCTCGCCGGATCAGGTAGCAGACTTCAATGAAAGCTGCGAGTGTTCTTACAACACCATCTGGAACATGACCAGCAATGGCAGGCAAATACACCTATACGTGTAAGATTGGCGTTAGTCATTGTTGGATATTGTTGATAGATGGCAGATAGCTCTTACCTTCATGAGAGCCTTCGAATCGTTACCGGTCCACTGTTTGAACCCACAGCCTTCAGGAAATCTTCTAAGTTCAGGAAACAGAGGGGCCGCTGCGATACGTCGATCGATATCGGCCATGATACGGGCCGCCTCAGCCTTCGAACTTGAATACATCTTGAGATACTCTTGTACCCAGGTGACGAGATGATCCTTAAATGTGCCTTTAATGAGTTGATGAAGGATGTCGGGAGCGATTGATGCATGAATGTCGGCACGAGGAAAGGAGTGGGTAAAGGGCTGTAAACAGATATCATAAGCACAGCTCAACAGCGATCATGAAAGACGACTTGGATAAGCACCAGAATTCCTGATATGACCCCATAATCATCCCATTGCCTTGCCGCGCTCATTGCCTCCTGGACCAGAACTGTATGTTCATGTGAGCGTGCCACACCTGGCCCATCAAGGTCATCATGAGGAGCAGTGCAGCTAATAGATATATCAGCTTGTGGGTGCCAGTACAAACAAGTAAGAAACCTACCGCGCACACCATCCCTGAACGATACAAGCCAAGAGAACCTGTTCAGGGTAGTCACCGATATATGGGCCCAGGCTATAGATGACACGCCGATAGTAGCCATCAGAGAGTTTGACAACATCGTAACTTGTCATATATGGTCGCAAGTGCTCGAAGACATGGCGCAATGACTGATGGAAAAGGTGCCGCCGAAATCGTCGGAACTCCGCGCTGTCCTGATAGCTACGATCCGCTAGAGAATAGTTAGTCTTCTGGTTTTTCAGTGAGCGAGCATGATAACTTACTTTTAGGAATGGCTAAGAACATGAAAAGCGATACACCTCCTTTATGTGCACGCCGCGCATTGTTGGTGAGATTCCCGTTTGACAGATAGGCAGGGTAGTAGTCATTCTGTCCGGTTGCGACTGACACCGTTGTCTTATCGCTGCCAATAATCACAGGGCACAACATAGCCCCCTCCGAGTCAGGATGATCCTTGATTATCTGGTCCTATAATGGTTCAGCATATGCACGACTCGGAGAAGACAATGACAATATAACTCACTGCTTCCCGTGTTGCCCAGTTTCCCGACATAAAATTACGGTATTGTCGAAGGTTACTAGATGTCGAATGAGCTCGGTAGGGCGTAGTCTCAAGCTCTCTCTCGAAGTCGGGGTTGGATAGCTGCTGGTGAAGGACCTCGCGTGGGTTTCGGAAGTACACTGTAAAGTCCTTGTCCATCCACGGTTCTGTCTTTCCAGGAAGACGAGGTCCATCATACGAGACTGAGACTGCCTCCCAGGGTACAGACCCGTTTGGGCACATATCGATAGTCGAATACAACTCCCGAGAATCTCCAAAAAGCGACTCGGCGTCTTGTTCATGGGTGAGTGCTGTAATGATTTCTGCAAGCTCGTCGATATGACCAGCCGAACTCTGCATTTTCCGGTAAAGAAGGTTGGTTACACGAAATTCGAGGCCATTGCTCCACGGAAACCAGTTGTTAGCCTTGTGTGGGGTTGGTTCTGGGGGCGGCGGGGCATTCTCAGGGAGAAAGTTGCCCTCTGAATCACATCGGCGTGCTAAAGAAATACATTAGTATGAGATGCAACCATATAGCAGCGATGAAAGGTGTACCGTTCAAATATTCGTGAAATGTATAAGTGACAGGCGGTGGGGATGTTTCATCTCTGCCTGGCGGCTGATGACCCTCGGGTTCGCCACCATCAAGGTCATCAAAGATGGGGTTGTCTGGTGGATCTTCGTCACTGGCCGACGGGCTTTCGCTATCAGAATGTGCGATTCCATTGTCTTCTTCTGACGAGCTGAAAATAAGATCGCGATGGACGTTGAGGTGATTGGACAGGGCATTCTGTCTAGCGAAGAAACGAGAACAACCCCGAATAGGACAAGGAATTGTTCGAGCTGGCTTGGTCTTCTGTCGCTGAAAAATTTGGCGTGCAGTCAAAGTTGAAGGCATGAGGTATGGAGAAGATGGCCAGTTTAATTCAAGGAAGATTAGAAACGACAAGGGATAAACCTAACAGGAAGTAAGTTTTCCCACAATCGAGTGCACCGGAAAAAAGCGTGACCTACAAAAAATTGTACGAGTTCCCAATCCCCCACCCTATCTCTTCCCTACCGACGTGTCTATCTACGCCCTTGATCTGCCATGCCCCCTAAGCCCGGGGGAGCCAGTGTATCTGAACCAGGACGTGGCCGAGGACGAGGCCGTGGTCGGGGTACTGGACGTGGTGCTGGCAGGAAGCCCGTTCTGAAACGAGATAACTCTGTCACTCCTTCGCTTTCTGAAAGCCCATTGACCACATCAAAAAATCCCACTCTTGGCTCAACCACCGAGTTGCCAACCCCTGATCCCAACCGCCTACAAACTCGTCAGTCGAATAAAAATGTCCATCCGGGTGCGGCTCACCATGCATATACAACCATCCGTCGTTCTGCTGAGGAAGTACAGGCCGAAAGAGATCAACTGGAGAGAGAGGCCATAGCTGCAGAATCTACTCGTCTTCAAAAGGTCGCTGCCCTTGCTGCACATGAAGACAGTGTTCAGAAACAGTCGGAAGAATACAACAAAAATTTTGCTCACCTGGCGCGCTCTATCGTCATCCCTTCTGCAAGTACAACACAGAGTAAACTGATGTCTCAAGGTGTCGCACCTATACTCAGAACTCCCAGTGAGTCGCACTATTCAAATATCCCGGGTCTACTAAACTCACCTTGTGATAGCGAGGCCAATATTGAGCTTGAAAGTACCAATGAAGTCGGCCAAAACACCTGGTTTGTCCTGATTATTCATCTTTGTCTCGAGGCTAAACTCATTGTTGCGGATCAGAGGCGAGGAATGCTGAAAAAGAGAAGCTGCTCAGACAGTTGGCATTGCTGGAGACTGAGGAAGACGAACTGAATGATGAACAATCTAAATGTGTTGGTGAGTCAAAAAAAGCAACCAACTCAGCACAGAAACGTACTCATATTTGTTCGTGTCAAGGTATAGCTGAAGAGGAGCCGGGCCCAGAGACCATCAACGTCGAGGTACAAGACGACATGCCTGAGAAACCACAACCCGACCTGGCGGTGACACATCCCGAGGCTCCCACGGATGCCGTTGCCTCGAGGAAGAAAACGCCACGAGGCACCCCTCAAACAAACCGTTCGGAGGTCAACAATGCGAGGGCTACCCTACCCTTGGTACAGTCTCTTCACAAGGCTTCAAGCAACGGGATAACCAGCACTGCGATCAAGCGGAAGACACCTTCAGATGGCGGAAAGTAAGTCCCTTTAAATATAATCACTAGTTTTGAGAACTGACTTTGGGAGATCTACACAAACCAACGGAGGGCAATTGAAAAAAAACAAGGCAGCAGACGAAGTAGGAGGTTTGAAGAAGAATGACTCCAAGAAAGGTCGAAAACCTCAAGTCGGAGATACTAGCATCCCTGATAGTATGTTGCAAGAGGGCGTGAGCATTGGGTTTGACGACAACAAAGCTCTGAATTTGGTCGAGCGACAGCAGGCCGGAAGTATTGCTCAGGTGTGTTGTGTATCCGTGACTCTTTACTCTCGTTGACTCGCCTCACTCGCCTCAAGCTTCCCCTTAGCATAGTCAAGATTACCCCTCAGCCCTTTGCTCTTCCTACAGGCAAAGCAGCTCGCGGCGGGGACACCAAATTTTCATCAAAACACCTTCCTGAATTCATGCGCCAAAATAACGGCTCTCGAAAGATCTTCACCCCTTTAAGCAAAGAAGCAGTTGGTTACGTTCATGCGTGGTCGACTCTACACCGGGAACTCCTTCAAGGTATTGTTGACAGAGGCTGGGGCATCGGGCGAGTCACCATTCCAGACACTTCACAAAATGCTGTCACGGCCGTGGTGCGTCCAAGATCCCGAGTCATAACCTCTCTATGCCGCCTTTTATTCACGCCATCCCACGTCAGGGCAATATCAAGGCATCAGATTTTCGTCACGAGCTAGGTCATGGTGCTCTCGCAATTGTCGAAGAGTTTATTCGAGAGCACTGGTCAGACGATCCACCCCCTTCTTGCCCCGAAGACGAGATTGAGTGGGTATTCCGGAGCGACCGTAATGTCGGGACATGGGCGGAATGGCAGACGCGGAAGTTCTCTGTAGGTAATGGACCCCAGCTGTCACCCTTCCTCTTTGCTACTTTTGTAGCAGATGAGGAGGGCCATGTCCTCGAGAAGAAGGTACGTCGACTCAGTCTATACATTGTTACGTATTGGCATTGACCGCGTTGCTTTTTTTCATAGGGAATGTTCGAGAATGAGCTTATTCTCCGAGTTCTCGCATTGTACCTTGCTCATGTCGATTCAATACCGCCGCATATCACTCGTCTCGACGGATTTCCCTTTGGAGCACTCGAACTGAGCATTCAAGCCGTGAGTGCTAGATCTCTTATTCATTGGAGTACACGACTGATTACGTGTGGATATCCTCTTTTCTTAGCTCGAGCGTGCTCTTTATGCCTATACCACTGGAACACAAGTAATCTCCGGCACTTTCTCTTATGACGACTGGGGGAAAAAACCTGTGCTTGACAGCAAGGGCCGCCAAAAAGTCAAGACCACCGAGTTCCGCAAGACAATCGAAAACCTCAGCAAGGAGAAGCAGGACGCAATTCTGAGTGGTTCGAGGGTGTACGTGAAGGCGAAGGGACGTAGTATGGATGTCAAGAGGAAGGATATTCAGGAGCCCGAGCAGCTGGAAGACGGCGAAGGGTCAGATTCGGACGTTATGATGTCGGACCCGTGAGTTTTGCCTAGCTTTTTCCCACCATCTCTCAATTAACTATCATGCCAGCCCTGAGCCGAGTGCTACGGTAGAAGCAGAGGATGCAGCAGTCGAGCCAGCGCAAAGGTATGTAACCCAAATCACCGCCGCCGCCCGTCATTGACAACGGGTTTCCCAAGCTCGGGTTGTATCGCACAAACTGCCTCTCCAAAAGAGCAGCCGCTGCCAGTCAACGTAGTGGAGGAACCAAGCGACATTTTGATGGAAGAGATGAGCAGAAATGAGGAAGGCGAGCCCGAGAGTGCTCACAACGATGGCAACGGCAATGGTAGCGGATCTGAGAACGAGCCGGAAAGCACCCCACGCCCAGGCCCGGCATAACCACAGAATTAAGCACATGTAGATCTCAAGCAATTTATTCTCTATTTAAGCAGAATACATCTTGATTTCGGAGAGAACTCCCTTCCGAGAAAGCCATAGCACCTTGATAAGCGGAAACGCCCTTTTTCGTCTGGGTAAGCGTATTTCCTCTGATTAAGACATTTAAGCTCAGCGCGCCGTTTTCCTGATGTATGGCGACTAGCGAGGGTTTTGGTTCGCTACCACTTTTTTTTGTAGATCTTCAGCTAATGCTTGTCATCATTTTTTCCCCCGATACCAGCTTGGAACTCGTTGACAAAAAGGATCCTGCGTCGTCGTTTAGTGGATCACTCAACCACGCAGGTTGCGGTCACTCAGACACCCCGAGTACCAGCTAGAGAAGAAATGGAGAATGAGTTTCACAAATGTGAACTTGAGATGACTACACACCACCTAGCCTTGACAAAAATGCTATTCTTCACGATCACTCCAAACCCCATCGGCGAACAGACGCAAATGTGTGGTTCAGCCTTGATCTTATCGCTCACCGTTGGAGACCTCTCCTACCGTCAGCCCACTCGTACCTCACCAACACTGATCGCTCTCGCTCACCGTATCCTCTTTGGCTTTCTCCCACGTCTTCAACTCTGCCGGATTCCGTCCTTTCTGGGTATGCAAGTACTTCTTCCTCTCCCCCTCGCTCTCTGTCAAATGGATCGTATTGTCACCTCAGTCGAGTCCTCATGGCTATTCCCACCTCGCCGAGCTACCATTGACCACTCAACGTTCTCGAGATACTCAAGTGCCGTTTCTTATACACTATCGTGTGCCCTCAATCAGGGTTTAAATCACTGTAAACCGCTTGTCTTCTCTATTTGTTTCATGGGTCGCTCGGTGGCATGCTCGGACTCGAAAGAGCTATTGGGCGACGGTGTCAGCAGGTTGGAAGATGTTCAATTCCTCAACCTCCTCTCAATGCCTCCAGCTCTATCGACACGTACCCACCTTCACTTTCGCCATAGTAGTGAACGGACGCTCCTTGTGGTCATGTGTAATTTGCCCTCCACGAGATTATCTCCTTGTTTGGTATTCGCCACTAACTCGTATCAGGCTTTGCCCACTCAGAATCAGTACCAGTGTGAGGCTTTCTGGTTGACATTGGCGCAGTTGCGCCACGCGTAAACGGTACCACCATCGGCTTCTCTTACCAGTGAATAAAAAATCCACGAGACATATGATTCACTTGGTCATTCAACCTCCCGATACTCCCTTTCGAGTCCTACATTGCGGAGACATGTCAAGCCATTCTGGTACGCTTGTCCCTATCCATCGTTACTGTGTACTATCGGTCTGTGGATGCCTTCGGATATCACGGAATGGAATATGCGCTGCTTTTCCCCACCTCTCAGCTACCTCTCGCGAAGGATTAGTAACACTACTAAGAGGTGAGGGAACTGGGGTAGTTGCTGGGGATCTCGGGGACTAGCTATTGGTGGGAGATGCTTGCAATCTTCACCTTCGTGGTTTCGACAGCGTATCTTCGAGGCCTCGGTCGAACTATTGTCCGTTCGACTTGAAAAAACCGAAGGTGCTGGATGTGAACATCGAGCATGCTGAGGGGGGGAACTTGAGCAATGTTGATCCGAGCACCGTAACGAAAGGATAGCCGAGGAAAGAGTTGGATGACTTGACGACGGACGTCAACCATACGGTCACTTTGTCTCGGACTTTCTGGTTTTCGTGTTGTTTTTGTCCCGTGGGCTGAACCCTCACATGTATTTCATTCCCCCTCCTACTCGTACGGTCGTTATTATTGACATTCATAATGTACAGACTCCATATTTCAAACTCTACTTCGCTAAGTATTAGATACTCGGAATGGTCGAAACTCAAGTCATACGAAGCTCGCTTCATATGTCATTCCAACCTCCCGAAAGCCCCAGGTGCGACCGATTGTTTGACTTGGAGCTATCGAGTCGTTCACTTACGCCGACAGAGGGTCACGTCAGGAATGCAAGTCAACTGACGTGAAGAGACTATAGCGAGGAAACCTTGGACTAATATATCGCAGATTCGGCACATGAAATCCCTTGAATTCGCGTATTGTTCTGGATCCGGGTTATAGGACAGAGGATACTTGTCTGGACCGTTGAACGGGCTACTGCCCCAGATACTCCATAGTAGTCGTGTGATAGTTACTTAATACGGTCATTACTCTGCTCAGGATAGTGACTATTTTGAGTATCGCTTTTCTTGAGCGACTCACAATACTCTCGATCCCAAACCTCTCACGGGGTTGTGGATTTATCAATGGGGAGAGCGTCCCCGTTGAGCCCAACATTCTGATCGGGAATACTTGTCCGTGTGCACGTAGTTCCTGGTTGCGGATGTGCTGGAAGGATACTCGATCCTTCCATTCTGAGGTCCGTATGACCTCAAGAGGACCAGGTAAGGGCAACGACCCCACAACGGGTGGTCGGTCGCCCATGTAAGACGGCTGGTCGTCACCCAGAAACATTTGAATAGTTACCGACAGTGACGACTGGGCTTTAGGAATGATTTGGGCATCATTCCGTCTGTCGAGGAAAAAGCAGGTTTCGTGACGGGGCAGGTGGCGGCTGTGATTCCACCCTACTTGGCGGGTTGGCATTCATAATCAAGCTTCTGTCAACGTGAGTGACATGTGCTCCGTGTGAACTCCGTCCCTGTGGGGGACGTTCTTTACTCGCTGAATGGCGGATCACAAGGAAGTAACGCCTCAACGTTCAACATTTGCGATTGTATGGACCATAGTCTCAAATTGTCGCTCATGGGCGGTGGATTTTCTTGCCAGTTCTATAGCAAAATTACAGTCAATCCGGAAAACCTTGTCATGTCCCGTTTTTTTGTGTGAACTTTAGTTAGAAAATCAGTAAAGGTACGCGACTATCCCCGACAGAAGACATTTCAAAGATGTAAGATACCAACCTATACCAACTGATACGAAGGGCCGTTCGGGGACCATGCCCAGCCCGGTTCCGGAAACGGTGAGAGGGTCGCGGACGGCGGAGTTCAGGGAGGAAGCAAGAGGGAAACCAAGTTCTAATTTCACCCCCCGGCACCTCTATCAGAGTCAACTGTGTCATTTTTCTCAATGTCCAATGAGTGGGCTGACGTTGAGGATCAATGGGAACGACTTAATCAAGGTTTTACGTCAACTGGGTTGACGCTTCTCGATTACCAACGTCAACTACCCGCGCACACGGACTGGCCGCAGCATCGACCTCAGCAATATTTTGACGACCCCAACTCGTTCGCGCCGGTTGTCAACAACTTCGAGTCTCCTTCACAATCCGTTGACCGGAACCTACAAATTACAATTCAACGGAGGTGACGACAATGGGTTCAATAACCTGTATGCAGAATCCCCCAACTCTCTTCCCTCACCTGGCAGTGCTTTCAACTACTTTTCGAGGCAACAGGATATGAGAGTGACGCGAAGGGATGGCTTTGGTGAGTGTTGGTCACAGCATTATGATAAGCTGAACTGACAGTTTTGAAGCTGTCAACGAGGTGCACCAACCTTCGCAATTTTCAAACCTAGTGCCGTAGAACACGTGTCAGATCCCTCTTCCTCTCCTCAATCACCCAAATCACTCGCAAGATTCTGATCCTCCAACAAATCTTCCATCTCCCATCTCAGATGTTTTTTCCGCACCCACTCCTACCAATCCACCTAGCAGTAAGCGTGGACGCCCACTGAAAAAAACCACAACGGATCCAGAAGATCCTGCCGCCTCTCCAAGTACCTCTACCAACCAGAATCAACCACCCCCCGTTCAGTTCAATGTTTTTTTCCAGTATGTCAAGCCAATCCGGACAAAGAAGAAAAGTGGAGGAGTTGAATACGAGTTCAAACCTCAAGAATGCCTTGTAGCCTCAACCGACGCGACCTGGGTTAGTTTTATGGATGAAGCAGCCAAAGTTTTGCACACCCGCGTCAAATTTCTCCAGATCGACAGTTTCCAATGGTGCCAGAGTACTGCAAGCGGGAACAGGAAAGGCAACAAGATGAGACTGATCTGTTCTCCAGATTGGTCGGCGATGTGCCGTACCATGGCCAATACAAATGCAAGGTCAAGCAAGTCAATCACATTGGAGATGAAAGCACCGTTGTGGCGGAGCCCACTGGCCCCCTCGTAGACTCGCCACTACTCCCTGATTTCACACCTAGCAGCTTCACAACTCTTTCAGTATCTCTATCTAGTACATCTTATCTTTTCTCTTTCTCTGAAATCGGCTACCCTTTCCGTCATTCACCTTGATACTTGTTTTGACTTTCAGATCGCCTCCTTTTGACCCTCACCCTTAATCTGTCTTCGCTTCTCACTTTCGAACTCTCTCTTGACCGATGCCTTGAAGTCACCACTCCTAAAAGCTCACTTCAAGTTCCGCTCCACCTTGGGAAAGTAGGGAGGCCTGGGGACCCTTGAACAGACCATCACTCACGAGCTCAAACGGGATTGACGCGGTTGACAGACAGCAGACATTTCGAGTTGGCATTTGCCACGGACTCTCTACATGTTTCACGCATTTCATATTGTCATGGGCTTTGTATAACTAGCGAGCTCTCGCTCGAAGAATGCATCTGATTTCTCCATACCAAGTTGCTCATTTCAAGCCTCCTCTTAAGTCTCTCTTCTCCTTTCTTTTCTTACCACCCGACTGACACACCAATGCTAAAACCTTATCGCTCACGTACCGACCGTCCCGAACGCCCGCACTCCGGACTGCAACTTCCTCTAGAGTGGTGACCACCTGAGGGGTAACCCGGTTTTCCGAGAAACCGTGAGTCCTCCTTAACTGCCTCTCTCTAATCATTCTTTCTAGCCCAACATGACTACCAACACTACGCTACCAGTCCCTATGCCTATCCCAGGCACTCGGGACGCTCCCCACTTCAACGGTAAGCTCGTCACTGACTTTCTCAATAGAGTTAAGCTTCATGGCGAAGCGGCGGGAATCATCGACCATAACAACCTCGTCAACTACATCTATCAATATTCTTCCTATCAGGTCAAGGAGTACATCAGGTACCTCCCAGAATTTGACATCGAGGTGGAGAACAAGACCTGAGACAACGCCTTGAAACAGCTCAAATCTATGTTTGCTTCGGCGGATGTGGAAGTCACATTCACTGAAGATTCCCTTACCTCTTATGCTAAAACCCACACTGATGAATACTCTTTCACCTCCCAGAAGGACGTAGAAGCGTACTATCTCGGCTTCCAGAAGATAGCGGCACCTCTCATCAAAAAAGGTTTGATCACTGACAAGCGTAGCGGCCTTGCTTTCACCAAGGATATCCCTCACTCTCTTCGCAACTGGTTCACCAACGCTATCCCAGAGGCGAACCGTACTATTGATAATCCGCCTCAACTGGAAGCTTCTCGTAAAGTCCTCCTCGGCAAATTCGACAAGAAATCTTTATTCTACGAACCAAGCAATACAATCAAGAAAGGTCCTCCGTATGATCGGAAGGCAACTGCATAGATTCCTCCAAGGTGAGTCTGTTCTCTGGAACTCCTACTGATCGTTTGCAGAACCCAGTCATGTCTGGATCAAAACCTTCAGACGCTGTGGACGAGTTGACAAAAGCCATGGAAGAGCTTCGTCTCTATAAACTAAAGGTACAGCAAATGATCCAGGTGATGTCTCCCTCGGACCTTTCACTCTCATCACCACAAAGTGCACCTCCTCATTCCCCTAATCCTAATCGAGCGTTTGCTGCCGCTGATAGGGATGACAATGGCGAATCCTTTTGTATGATCTGCGGACTCTCCATCAGCACGGGATTGAAACACCGCTTGGGGCCATCTAACTGTGATCTAACTTCTAGGCTATTAGCAGAAGGTTACATCGTACGAGATCCTGATACTAACCTTTACTTTTTACCTTCAGGACTCAGGTTGCCTAGAGGACCACGAGGGGTAGGTGTTGTGGGTCTTATTCAAGCTGCTAAGCAAAAGCAAGCTGTGAAAACTCAGCAATCGACAAGAGATTCTCCACCACATGTTTCATGGACATCTGTGGATAGATCCCCAGCTTGTCCACTTTGTCTCTAAACCTAGTCCACAGCATAGGAAGTAGTGTTACCCACAGCTGGCTCAGCTCAGCTTCAGCTTGGCTTGGTGCGGCTCAGCTCTGATGGGGCTCAACAGCCACATAATCCAGCTCAGCCATGGCTGGAGTCCCCAAATCTTTCAAAATTTATTTTTCAACCCTTACACTATCTAAAATTGTTGAATCTTGACCCATTACATACAACTAGTCTCTACTATTAATACAAGAAATATAGACTACATGAGGGAGCACTCAGGGAGGAATTGTGGTGCTCACTCTGAGGTGGTTGCCATGTGGGAGTACAGCCACAAGGGCCCACCCTGGGTGGAACCTCTTGGCATGTTTATGCCTTTTGTGAGTTGCAGTGGGCTTTTTGTAAGTTGCACCATTGCAAAACCCAAGCATGCACTAGGTCCATATAGGTCAAGTACAGAGTATCAAGATAAATCAGAATGGAATGAGAGAATCAGAAAGTGTGGGAGTCATTCCAGGATCATCAGAGCATGTCACATGTAGTTCTGATATGAGGAAAGGGAGTCTGGAATGAATCATGATGATCCTGGAAAAGCTGTTAGGGCTGTTGGGGTTGTGATGTGTAGTGTGTGGAATTCTGGGATGAGCCCATGAGGTCTCAGAAAAGGTTTATGGGGTCCTAGAGCAAACTGTTGAGGTCCTGGAATGAGTTGCTGGGGACCTGGATAAGCTGGGGATCTGTATGAGAGACCTGATGGAGGGAAAGGGAGTGAGAAATGGCAAAGAAATATGGTGGTGAATGAAAATAAGAGGCCAGAATGGTGAATATGGAGGGGGTATAGAGGGGTATAGAATTGGGGGAAAGGTAGGGGTCCTAGAAATGAGATAGCCAGAAATTTAGCCTGTTACACAGTTGTGATACTCATTGCTTTGATGTTTATGATGTAGTGGTGACTAGGCCATGTGCACTATACTCTGAATGCAGGACAATCAATTAATCAGTCAGTCAAAGTGTGTAAGTATCATCTGTTCTATACCTCATCACAAGCCAGTTAAGCCAAATAAGGCACTTCCAGGTTGCCCTTGAATTTGACAGCTGGGATCTCACTTGATGTCCACTCACTTGCCGGTTGGGGGGGGGGGGGGGAAATCAGTGTCATCATTTTCCTCTTCTTTCCCCCCATTCATCCTCCCCTTGCTCACACTCTCCTCTAGGAATTTGACATACCTTTGAGGTTATATGCAGGTACTAGTCACTCAATTTTTATGCTTGAATTCCACAATCCACTCATCCCTTTGGGTCATTCTATTACTCAGACATGCCAGATCTCATCCGACTCGATGACAGGGATCCTCAAATCAGCTACACCCCTGCGTCTGACTGGCTGCCGGGAGGAGGCGGTCCAGAATACCAAGGAACGACTGAGGGTACATCTGCCGCTGGCGCCAGAATGACTTTCACATTCACTGGTCAATCGCTAGCCCATTTTCTTTGTCCGTTGCCAAGCTTAACAGTGGTCACGACAGGTTCCTACATCGCTGTCTACGGAACAATTTCTCATAACCTTACCACCCTTCCGACTTCGAACACGTTCACGCTCACTATGTCAGGAAGGGATACCACACATAATAGTACCTGGACAGCTGCACCGGTCGTTGGGTCCCTTTATAACGTCAAGATGTACGAATCTCCGCAAGATATTGAGTATGGGTTGTATACGTTGATTATGAATGTCGGAGTAAAAGGCTCGGTGACGTGGATTGATTATCTTGAGTTGAACCAGACGAATTCAAGCGCGACCTCGAGGGCGAGTGCTTCCTCCTCCCCTTTCTCCGCCCGTAGCTCCACACCAACCTTTGCGACTGGCTCGGCAATGGATTCAGACCAGCCACCCATTCAATCTCAAGTTCCACCTGAAGAAATGACTCAAATATCTACAGGTCTTTCTTCTGGAGCTATTGCGGGGATAGTCGTCGGTGTCGTAGCATTGCTTGTGGGAGCACTCGTCTTTATTTGGTGGTGGAGAAAACTTCACCAAATATCTGGCAGGAAACGTTCTGACGAGGGTTTCACAACCGGTCCGACTGGTAACATAAATCATACCGCTCAATACTCCGGTGAGACGAAGTCTATTCGTCCTTCTCCCACCCCACAGCTCACATATTCCAGTCACAGCTCACCTGGGCTCACAGGGAGAGTTCAGTCCATATCAATCCAGCGGTGTCCAACGGGGCGTTAACAGGATCACGTCCAATTCATCAGTACCAGTGCCACGGAACGAGAAGCGAGCCCTCAAATACTTGACAAACGATGTTCCTCCCGCATACAGTGTATAATCAAAGTGGGAATCACTTACCCTCTTACTTAATTGTACAGTAATATGATACTTGACCCAACTCGACAGCACCCTCTTTCTGTCGCTGGGACTCTCCTGACACCCGAAACTCATTCCAAAGCCAAAAAACCATACATTCAGCTACAGAAGGTATGGTAGGCCGGCTTCACATGTCTCAAATTCTATTGGAACCGTCGTACAAACTCGACTTTCAACGATAACTATGAATGTGATAACCTGATTCTTACCGGCGGCTGCATACCATTTCCAGTTCGCTACAAGCCGAAACCCCGCGTCTCATCGCTCTTCCTTGATTCATGAAATCACTTGTACAGGAGAGGTGGTCAGAGAGTGTCAAAGTGGTTACGGCGTACGGTTACCTCTCTGCTGTCGACGCTATCCTATAAAAATTCCCGTTTTCAAGATGCATTGTTCTGAGGAGGAAGATCCTAAGAAGATTTTCACCGTTGTGCATTCTGTCGTGCATGTAGGCTCGATGCAATGTCCAGGATATTTTATGATTAAGCAGTGACTTGGGTTAATGTTGAAGGCTGGAGATAGGAGACCGAACTCGCGTCCGTTGCGCTTGACCAGTGTGATCGACAAAGATCTTATGACAGAACTGAAATTCAACCTCGCTCTACTTGCCGTTTTCACATTCGTTGACCTTCCGCTCGCCGAAACAAATCTACAATGGGACATGCACATGTTCTCCGAGCCAAACTATAAAAACCTCATTCACCACACGACTTCCTCCGCCAGCGAGCGTTCGGAAGCATCACAGTAGACCTCTCCGCCCAGGATGAAACCTCGGCCTCCAAATGGAACACCAGCTCGTGCCTGGTCGTTCTCATTTACGCCGGCAAAAAGGCATGTCGTACAAGAATATCGGGGCGACAATTCAAGCTCCCAGAGTTTGAGGACAGTGAGAACAATAGCAAGGCAAACTTGCACAAGGTGGTGGCGTTGTAACCGTGGTATGCACGGGATTTTCCTTTGGATGAATGGACCGATAGAATTAGTTGCTGATAGCCTTTGTAGACCCGAC
This sequence comes from Marasmius sp. AFHP31, assembly GCA_024721195.1. NCBI lineage: Eukaryota > Fungi > Basidiomycota > Agaricomycetes > Agaricales > Marasmiaceae > Marasmius > Marasmius sp. AFHP31. The sequence goes on along the minus strand of JANHQD010001631.1, from coordinate 12,660 downwards.
GCAGTCACATTTCCACAGGATATACAGCGATAGACGTGATTCAATCAAGAAACAGAGTGGGATACAATCAGTCATGATGACAAGAGGGGGCAGTTACCACCCTGACCAAATCAATAGGTGGTTGAAGGCTATCTAAGGCGAGAAAATGAGCCCACTGCATGTATTTGGCGTTCCGCTGGGAAGTCTAAGGCGAGGTGTAAACGAGCCTCTCATATCCGACCCAAAAGCAGTGACGTTTTGGTTGAATACAAAACGCATCAGCTCGCATGTCACCCCTTTCCTTACCCTGCATCGAAGTAGGTAGCCCCGTGGTTTACTCTACTCACAGAAGCTCACTACAGTACTGCGGATGAAGTTGACCCTCGTTACCTGCCAGGTGACTACTCTCCTGGTCGAGACAAAGCTCCAATAAAATATGCGCGCGTTATTCAAACCAAACTAGAAGAATCCCACTCACCACACAGCCTCCGACAGCGAGCATTAGGAACGTCTCACCCTCGATCTCTCTGACCAGAACCAAACCTCAACCTTTGAATGCAGCGACGAATCATACATAGTGCTTTTTAATCACGCCAACGAAGACTGTAAAGGTCATATTGTGCCAACAGGGACACCGGGGCAAGTCATTTCAGCTCACAAAGTTTAAGAAGAGCGAGAGCGATAAGAAGGCAAGAAAGACTGTAAAGGCCATAATGTGCCAAAACGGATACCGGGGTGAGATGAGATTGCAAACGGGAAGGTTCAGTCCGGATTTGCCTTTCAGTTGGGATAGGAAAACGGATCATCAGGGTGAGTACGGGCATACAATGTTCATGGTGTACTCGTACCGTTTGTGTTTGTCCGAAGCCCTAACCGTTTAGCCAACCGAGCAGTAACCGAAGGTCGCTCTCCAGACTTGTCTTCAAGATTGGCAGGTGCAACGATGAGAGAAGGTAATGACAGAGACGTGAGATGGGATACTTCAAGGGAAGGTTTGCCCTTGTCTGAATCTTCAAGCTCTTCCATCCTCCTCTCGTGAGGGTCACCTCAGAAAAGGGTCAGGTACAATCTTGAGCAAGAAATGGCCGATACATACCCAGCAACAACTCGGGGTAACCTTTATCTCGAGCGTATCCGTTCCCATCCGATCCATAGTTCTTCTCCCTCCAATATTGTCTCGCCGAAGCATATTCTCCATGCCACCAGCAGGATCCAATCCTTGTTTGAACTTAAAGGTTGGGTATTGAGTATCTCTCCCAATCGCTCTCTGGGATCATCTCCTTGCCCCGGGTCAGACGCCCAGTAGAATAGCAAATTGGGAAGGGGATGGCGTATACAGTGCATTCCATTGATGTACTCTCCACGGAGAGGCGGAACAAAGAGGTACGCGTTGATGGGGGTATGAGCCAAGTTTCCAATAAGGGCAAATCCTATTTCATCAATGAAATCTGGATGTATATTTCACAAAGAGGTAAAGATCTGAGTGTAAATTGTTGTACACTTACATGTAGAGTAATCTGCACGCGAGGGATGCTGGCTGAGATAGGCGGCACGGAGTCGGGTTCGCTCTTTCAGGGGAAGCCGTAATGAGAAGTATATTCTCAATTGGGGCTGGGTAATGACGGATTGGAAATCGATGCGGGAGGGGACTGTCTCAATCAGCAAGAGCATAGATGGATAGAGATTGAGCACACCTTTCGTGGAGTATTCTGCGCCGGCCACGATCCTCGATGTACCATTCAGGGCGTGGAGTCGAGGGGAAGTGTTTAACGACCCCACCCCAACGTCCAATCACAGCTCCAAATGTCAGAAGACCACGGGATACATAGCATGACAGGTCTCCTTCGCTTGTCCATCCGAATGACGCGTACAGATATAAAGCATCACCGAACGTCTTCTCAAAGTAGATGGTTATGTCCTCGGCATCGAGTTGGGGTTTGGTGCCTCGGGGAAGTGGAATTGGGCTCAAAGAAACATCGATATCCCAACCTTCAATGGAAGTGGCAATGACGTCATAGTGCCAAGAGTTGGTTCTGGGATTGAATGCCCAATGCTTAAACCACCTTGACACCTGTTGTGCTATTTTTTAGCGGACCCAACGTTCGAAATATACCACTCACCGGAAACGTCCGTGTTTTATCTGCATGGAGTGCTTGAGTTGCAACTTCCTAAAGACCCTTTCACCAAAGACTCGGCGCTTGATACAAGGTGATGGCCATACAAGTGTATATTCAAGGTATCGGTATACTATTCCATCATAGGGACATAGATTGATGACTTCCTGTCCATTGGCCAGCTCTAATTTTCCCGAACAGTCAGCCAGTCAGCTTAAGTGTGTGGCTGGTTTGGTACTGAGTTCCACACACCTCCGTAAAGGATAAAAGTTGGTGTCTCTGACCGCACCAATCCCAGCATCTGTGCGAGCCACGGTGACCTACACTCCGTGTTTAGCTAAAGAATCTCAGCCTCTCGCAGCAAAATGAACCCTACCTGTGAGTTGAGAATGCATCATAGAGTTCCTCCCACAGCGAGGCCTTATCCGTCACATCTATACTAACCCCAAAGCTCGCCTGGCACTCACCAGTCGCATAGTATCCTTGTCTGCTCTCTCTTTTGGCTCAAAAGTAGCCACAGTGACTGTGCTGTCATTGTTTGGGTAAATTGTAGCCGTATGAAACCTTTTCACCACTGTAATTCTCGATCCCATATTGTTTTCCGTTGTCGAAGCCGTCCGAAGCACAATCTCCACCTCTTGTGACCACGTCTGTTCTCGATAAAAGACATCACCCTCGAATATTTCGCGATACCGGTACTGCCTGGGCTATGAGGGTGATATGTTCATCGGTAAAACATTACCAGACGAGCATGTCAACGAGTACCATTGGGCAATCCTCCTCCCGCTCCTGACAAGTTGTACAACCGTTATAGTTGTGAATGACATTCCCTTGAACCTGTTGAAACACAGCATTGCGGCCAATTTTTGTATTCCTAGCGCCATTAAGAAAGTGGGAGATCATAGTCGAGCAATGGAGGTGAGAAGGGGAAGGAAACCTCAGGGTGCATCCTCAATGGTGTCCGTATATGTGAGGCTTTCGTTGTCCATTGAACCTCCAGCGCCCATATACCCATGATCTGATGGTTACCCCTGATCAACTCTATAAAAGGGTATAGCCTAGACTGCGGTTTCCGTGTATGTTTGATAATTGTGATTGGACCTCGTGAAGACACTCATCCACTTTGGCATCTCAATATAAGCACAAGATCTTGACGAGATCTGAAGAGATTGACTCCCTTCAATCTCCCTGTAGGCTGGGACACTCATCAATCTGGAGGTCGGAGGGATTTCGAACGTGCACCTGTCGCCGCGTCGAATCGATCTTCAGAGCAGGTAGGACTGAGTGCTGCGAATCAGCCCGGACCGCATCAAAATGCTGTAGTGGGCCTAATAGAAACGTGAAAGTCCTTGAACTGCTAAGAATATCTGAGCGGGAGGTCTCAATCCTTGACTCCATTGATACCGGGAAAAGTCAAGCCACGAGGCCTTCCTGCGTGGATTTAAGCCCAGGGGTCGTGACTGATTATTAACGTGTGGAATATACGGAAGACTCTTGAAAGTGGGCGCTCGGAGTTGCTCAGAGGATTGTGAGCGGAGAAGGCAATAGAGTGCCAGTGCTTGTGCTATCATCGATGTTGAGCGCATCAAGTTTGTTCTTATCTTCAAATGTTTCCGTCACTGAATAGAATGCCGTTGGTATGAAGTCTGAGAATCTAACCTGATCCACACGACGATGGACATAGAACGAGCGCCCAATTAGCGACTGCAGTACTTGCCTCAGTGAGATTCACCGACATCCTCACTGAACCAAGATCACTCAATGAAAGCAATCACTTTGATCAGGAAACATCCGGGTACTCGAGAACGAATTGACAGTGTGCTCACTGTTATGACGGGCCTAACGGTATGTGCTCTAAGGGAGTAGCCATCTGGTGGGATATGGGATCACTTGTATCCACAAGGCGAAATCGCACTTCAGGATCACAGGGAATAATACACGACAGGGCTCACCATCCCTCCTTCCTATAAATTCTTCCAGCCCATGCTATTGAAAGTGCAGCTGACAATTTGAACCTGAATGTAGCCTGCGTTCACATATCCTAGCGGGTTTACCGCGTATTTGAGATACAAGTTCCGCGAGGCCTATTTAGGCGAGAGGGGGCATGGCTGTTTGAGACAGTAGCCCATCATACCGGATGACGGGAAAACAAGGTTACATTAAGAGGCGGGTAAGATAAAACAGCAGGCATGAGGAAGGTAAGTATACCATGCTCAAAGTGATATAGTTATTATCCAGACCTGGCTATTGCTGAGGCTTGATTGTTCCTCTTCTCAGCATCTATGCACGAGACGACACAGCCTGGCTGAACGAGATAGATTCAGAAACCTTCCCAAATCCTCATTTCGCCCATTTTCTTGGAGGTGATCGAACTGAGCCGTTGTCAAAGTGCCCATCGCTTGGGTGCTGATTACCAAGTGTCGCCCTTAGCGCAAATGACTAAGAGTAAGTGCAAATATAATCCAAAATTCGTTGTTTGCGGGAATTGGGAGTATTGCGCTGTCAGGTGAAGATGAGGGTAAGGAGGAGATACATCATCTTGACTTGGATCACCCCTTTGATTGGGGCATGCTAATTTGATGTACCGTGTAGCGTACGGTAGCGTACCAGTAGCGTTCAAGTAACGTTCAAGTAGCGTACCAACAGAGCACAGCCCAATGCTCTCCGTGGGTCGTGTTCGGTTTCTCGGCCCTCGGGCTACCTTAGATAGGCCCCTTCCGATTGCACTTATTTCCGGAGTCATGATCAGCCACACCGCCATATATCGGCCATTTTAGCTCCGGATTCTGGATCCTAACGTCCATCATCTCACCCAATACTCTGCTGCCGCGTTGCAAGCTCACGCTCCCTTCCAGACTCTTTGGATTTAATTACAACCCGGTACGAAACCGAATATCGACGACAGCTGTCTGAATTCTTGAGGATGGGCTGCAGCCGATGGATGACTTGAAGTATGGATGGACAGATGGATTGTGAATCGCCGACGGTGATATTTGAGTCTTGACCTACAGTAAATCTTTACACCTCGCCTTCTCCGTAAACTGACAGCCGCCTTTTCGGACGAGAATGAGAGAACATCTAATATAACGTTTGCGGTAACACGTTCTAATCCCAATCTTCGAATGGTGGACCTTTTGAATCGCAGCCTGGAGTAATCGATCAACTCGGCCGTCACTGATGAATGAGTATCGATGTATTGGTTATATCTGTCTGCCTGAATTGATACGAAAATCTTGACGAGGAGATCGAAGTCGGGATGGTCGTGCATCGAAAGGGCACGGAGAATCAAGCAGGCGAGCCTTGGAAAGCCGAATCCCGTAACAGATAAAACCAAGGGGGTGTCAATTTCTTAATAAGTGTACGAGGTCGAACTTTTTTTTAAGCCCAGGTCGGGCACCCCCCCTCCCCCCCTCCCCCCCTCCTTCTATATATGGTATGTGCACGTGAAACACGTGCCAGATAAGTATTTAATTTTACATTTCTCAGTAATAGTGGGTATTCGTGGTCTGTTCTTTGCTACAATGCACACAAGATGTGTTTGATTCATCTAATAGGTATTCAATACAGCAGAAGGATCACTGTGGGGCTTTGAGATGCCTCAGGGACCCTCAGAACTGGAAATTTTGGGTTGGTCCCAGTAGGGTACAAAAATTCTTTAAGGGCCTTTGGCCCCCTCCCCCCCCCCTACCTCGGACCGGAAATTCCATTTCTGCCACCCTCTTGAATAAAACGTCGAGGTACGTCATTAGTCACCAAATGTATGAGGACGGAAAGCTTCTTTGGGAGTTCAGGAAGCTAATCTCGCTGGGTTGCCTTCAGAGGACTGACATTATCACGTCCATTACTGTACCATTTCGGGATGTTCGGCAGGTCATGTGTCACGGAAGACCCCATTCTGGTGAAATGTCACGCCCTGTCACGCGTCCCAGGCCTGACTGTCGAAAACCTCCGGAGGTGCTTCCCTCCGTGTTTCTGGAGTGGCAAGAACAGTGTTTGTTTATCTTGCCTTTCAGATGGTAGAGGGATACAGTTATGTCTATCCCGATTCTTCGGGCTTCCGCGTGAGAGAGGTCGGTTGTATGGGCACAAGCCCCCGCTGTGATACCTTCGATGAACCACTTTAGCACCCCATATTGTTTTCCTGCGACTATCCGATCGATGGGAGTGAAGGCCGACGTATTACATAGGGAGAGTTGTTGAATTGAGGTCGTTCGAATGTGAATGAAGCTCCAGAGAGACGAAAGCTTCAAGACCGATATCCATCTTTCCGTATAGGCCTCTGTACTGATATCATTCTGGTCCAGGATCTGACTTATTTACGCGCAAGGAGCGGATCAGTTTGATAAAGATAGCGATTTCACGAGATACAACATACTGTGGATAGAGTGCCGCAAGAAATCTCTCAAAATCCACCTTTGTGATTTGCTCCAAAACGATGGGGTTATCGGACGATCTCCCTTCCTCATCTTGTTCGTCTGGAGGAAGGTTGAATATCTCGTTGAAGGGTGGATGTGGGCTCTCTGAGAAACGTTGTTTCGGAACTCTGAACAGTTCGTCCAGGGCTCGGAAGTTCTACCCACTTTGAAAACAACCAGATCCCAAAAGTACAAGGCGTTGACACTGAAATATTGAGGGCCGAATTAGCAGACATGATGGTAGTCAATGGTCAACAGTCAGACCTTGTCAGTCACCCCTCGTGGCCAGCTCTGTATGGCAGCTGTACATATCTGATATTTGAGCGTAGATACAGAGGCGATAACCGGCCAGGAGCTTAGATATCACGATCATTAGCCGCCCAACGATGGTATGACGTTGAACGCTTCGAATCGATGAGATGCGTCATTCAACGAGCACGTTTTGGATGGATTGCGGCTCCGGGAATTTCGTCCGAGTTTCTGCTTTGACCGATGAGAGAATCTCGGGCACATCGGAACTCCCGCGTCAAGGATCGCAGTGAGATGTTGGGAGAATGAAGAAGTGAATTGCCAGTTTCATTGCCATCCGTACAAACGTGGATAGCCTAAATCTGCCGTCAACAGCCTTTCACCTGTTAGCAGTTATGTACCGAACGTGAGGGAGTTCAAATTTCAACGGTCATTCGGGGCTTTGAATGTGTGCAGCTTTTTGAGTGCGGTCCAGAGAGGAGATTTTTGGGGATGTGTTGAGATCTCTTCCCATCAACATCCCCAGTGCGAGTAGCTCCGAAGGCGCAAAGAATCTCCGAAGTTCTTCGCGTGCTGAGCACTGGTGGCATAAGACGAGGGTAAAGATGAAAGATGCGTCATGTCAGCCTCTCTGATATATCCGAAATCAATCACGTCGGACTTTTTTTGGCACGAGAAGCGCCCGATCTTTGCTGTACTTTCATCCTTGCTAGTACACAATTCGGGAGCTCTCTTCTTCACGTTTGGAAAGGGTGAAAGGTACTCAGGGCGGACAGAGTGCAGAGGCTCTGACTTTGACTTTGATTCGAGGTGCGTGCTCGTCTCTGAACACTTTGACGAACTGTTACTGTAACAAATAAATACCAAAAGGGCGATCGCGTGTCACCCAGGGCTTGGCCTCCCTTTTTATCGTCTTCCCTACCCAATTCTTCTAGAAATGCTGAGGGAAGACGGATTCGGGCGGTAGAATGAGGGGGGAAAAGGTCGAGATAAATCAATTGGTAACGGCAGCTACGCTGTATATATGATAGCAAATAACATATGTGTATGAGTCAACGGAATATCTAAAAACGGCGGGGGAAACATGCCCGGTGGGCCGGTGTGCAGCGGACCGAAGCAACTTGCTTCAACAAGAATCGCCGTACGAACTCGACTTTCAACGACAACTGTCAAGTCCGCTACAAGCTGGAACCCTCCGTCTCATTGCGCTACCTTGAACCATAAAATTACCTATACAGAGAGGTGGCCAGAGAGTGTCAAGGTAATTATGGCGTGCGGTTACCTCTCTTCTGTCGACGCCATCCAATTTAGGTTCTCGTTGGCGAGGACCATCGTTCTGGGGAGGAAAATAGAAGGTTCTCACAGTCGTGCATCTAGGCACGACGCAACGTCCAGAATATGCTATGATCTTCGAGCAATGACTCTGGATAGTGTTGGAGGCAAGATATAAAACCAAACTCGGGTTTGTTGTGCTTGACCATTATGATCGGCAAAGGTCTTAAAGCAAAAGAGTTTGCAGGCGTGTTCTCAACACGGGCCCTAACAATAGTGTTGAGCCAGCATAGTTAAATGCACAGTGGGTAAGATGAAATGAACCTCACATGGGTGATACTTGAGTTAGAAGACTTGAGATGCTTGTGTTGTAGTGCAATAGACTGGTAAAGTCGTATATTGAACTTAGGACTCTAAGCCTCTGTCTACCTAGCTTTTATACTAAAGTCCTTGCCTATCTACTAGTCATACATACGTAGGTAAGTGTGAATACGCTTACTGATACTACTACTAGAAGTAGGCATAAGTTCCTATGCTGAGTGAGCAACGTATAAGCAGATACATGCTAGCTAGATTATAACTGGTCTGCTAAGTATAACAGTCCGTTGTGCCTCGCATATTGGAGGCTCTACTAATGCTATTCGCTATAAGCGTGTGCATGAGAGTAAGGTACATATCTACAGAGTCATTCATGATGAAAGTAGATACGTAGTATGAGACTTGCATGAGATCGCAAGTGTAACTAGGAACAAGTCCTATTATTAGTTGTACGCGTACACAACACGTCAACAATGTATCACATGATTTCCAACATGTTCAACAAATAGCAACACGAATCGAAGAGGTATCTCATCTCCCATCTAAAACCAATTATCTCGATTTACAGGGATTAGGACACCGTGGTCGCTGTTCTAGACGACAACAAGATGTCGGCTGAAGTGATCATAATGCGTTCCTCAGTCGATACTGAATGCTTGGTAATGGGCTAACCTTTTGGCGTACGGCTCACGATAGATGGCTGATTCGGGGATGGGAGCACGAACGTCTCATTGCTTCCCCTTCCTTGGTGTTGGTATGCTAAGGGAGACTTTTACGTATGTTCAGCGATCGAAGAGGCTCAGAGGTATGCCGTTACTGATTTAGGCTACATACTTGCGGAGTAGAAGATGAGAAGAAAGGAGAGGTGGGTGCGTGTTCGCTCTCAAATAGGCTAGCATCGTAGCGTCTCAGTTTGGATACTCAGCACAATAGGTTGAGCTTCCAAGTTCTGAGAGACCCTCGTCATGCGATCCCACGGATCACATTGACTCCACGGGAAGAGAGTGTAAACTTCGCATTCATCTGGGAGCTTTCTCGCTTGCCCTGTCTTATGTATTCTTACCACCTTTCTGTCATATCATAGGCTTATTGAAACCTCAAAGAAGCCTTCCTCATCTGGCCCAGAAGGAACAATGACATTTAATATAAAGCACGACGGCTCGCATCGCGTCTTCCTCTTGTCCTGAATAATGAGTTTGATCCTTCGTCAGGAGTACGTGGACCTGCTGGGTCGAGTTTTTTTCTTGTTCATGCTGTTCAAGAAAGTTCACCACACTGCAGATATGAAGTTCCGCCTCGAGAGATTTGTCGCTTTCACATCCTTCGTCCTTGTCACTGGCTCCCCCTCGCCGAGACGGATCTCAAGTAGAACATGCCCACCGAGCCAAACCACAAAAACCTCATTCATGACACGTCTTCCTCTGGCAGCGATCGCTCGAATGCATCACCTTAGGTCTCTCCTACCAAAACGGCACTTTGTCCTTTGAATGGGACTCCAGCTCGTACACGAAATTTGACAATCTTTCAAGAGGCACTGTCTGTGAGACCTGAAAGCTCCCTCACTGCCCTACTTTGTTCTTCAGGGTTTTACGTTCTTGTTGCTTGACGCGCAGCAATTGTGGGTGGAATAGACCATACGGATTCATTTAACAAGCATTGAGACTTGGGTTCAATCGCAAATGGCCAATATCATCCATTGTAGTATGCCGAGCAATACCTCACTTTAAGTCACCATCCGGCTCCAGATAAATTTATTTGACATTAAATTCCGATTGGTTTCACGCCGTTACGATCCACTGCAATTCTTGACACTAAATCAAAGACGACTACGTTTGGTTTCCGGGATTTTCAAATACTGGACTATCGGAGACTGAATACACATTCGTCGCGTAGCAAAGCTCATGTGGCTACTAGGTGTGAACAATGCGCACTTAACTCAACGTGACGCTCTGCCAGTTGAAGCTGCAGTGAGCATCGTTGGCTCAATGCATCAAGGATATCAATCTCGAGTCGAAGAAACTCACCCGGTGGGCGCAGTTGCACATCCAGACCCACGACGGTTCGCGCTCGAGCTACCTCTGCATCTATCGTTCGGACCGCCAGATTTATAGAAGTAAGCGGGATTGAGAACGTTGTCATATCCAACGGATCTTGCAGAGCCGCCATTGGTGAGCCAAATACACTGTCCGGCTGAAGCTCCGTTGCTGATGCCAATGACAGAGCCGGTGCAGCCAGCACCTGAGTACCATTTGAGTGTGGCGGACATGGCCGGAGAGGCGGAGGCGAGAAGAGCAGTTGCGACAAAGGCAAGTTTGAGTTGCATCATTACGATTGGATAGCTTTCGAAAGACGAAGAAAGAAGGGTTAGTCCGAGAATTTGAAAAGGGGTGGCTCTGAAGAAGTTTGGGGAGAAGGTTTCAATGCTAACCTGATTTAAGAGAAGAAGAGGAACTCAAGAGAAAGCTCACTGAAGGGTTAGTATTTATGTGTTTTCAAACAGTGGTGTTGGGGTCGTACATCCGCATAATCACATCATTAGTTTGTGCGGACTTTCAGGTGCTGTGCGCCGCTTAATTGTGACCCTTGCATACTAGTCCAAGTTGAGACTCAATGACAACTAGCTTTGTGAATAATACTGGGGAATGTGATGAATTAGACAAGGATAGGAGAACCTAAGAAGAGGTGCCGGAGTCCCCACCACGAGCAACTCGAGGCAGAGACCACCTTCAAACCAGCTTTGATTTCTAGGTTGTAGGTTCGTCTCGCAGGCTTAGTTCTCACCATTCTGACCGAAATTAGAATTGGAGAAAACTTTGCCGGTGGCAGGACAATGAGAACGAACCTTCCATAAATTGCTCGGAGTTTGTGATACGGGCTCGGGTATGGCTCAGGTTTGAGGGCTCAGGTTCACCAGAGTTGAAGCCCGAGCTGAGCCCGAGCCGTGAACCTAAGCCCACCATTGGAGCTCCAGACCTTGGGCCTGAGCACGAGCTTTGTATTCCCTGCACAGAGTATCGCCGAAGATCACCGAAATGTGAGTGTTAGCCTTCGAAAACTTAAGTGAGTCGACCACTATTCATGTCAGAGAGTACTATAGGGCTGTAGGGGTCAAGAAAATTGATAAAAGATGTCACATCCGAGCCATACACCGTGTTTGACAGGTGGACAAAGGGGCACGGCTCAAGACCAGGGCTTTGCAGACCCAAGGCTCGGCTCGGGCTTTTGTGTATCTATGGGCTCCTCAGGCCGATATACATATATATATCATGATGAGAAAATCACTGAGAGGGTGAAATCAACTTGTGTGGCTTGTCAACAACCAGAAACGCCGTGTACGCCGTGCCAACAGCCCAGGAGAGGAGCGTCCCAGTAGTGTTGCAGCAGGAGGAACATTGATATCACTAGTACTTTACCATAGATGTGTTAGTGGAGTCTAGAACTCATAATCGAGGTTAAGAAATTGCCGGTGTGTCCGAATACCCTCTGTATATACGGCGCTTTCGGGATCCATTGAGTCCCAAACCTCATCAACTCTCAGCCCGGCGAATGAAGTACCCCCGACCCGATTGACTGACCCCGCTTTCACTGTTAGCTGAAATGCTGGCCAGTCAGAGGCGTTGATACCGCTCAGAGCCTATTGTCACGTCGATCCGATTTTGAAAGGATCGGGCGGGCCTCTGTCTCGCGAAGCCAGTGCTACTTTATCAAAATGCTGTCGTGGAACCTAATAGAAGCGTGGAAGTTAGAAAAATGCTAGGGCTGAGCGGGAGAAAGGAATTGACTTAGCCCCTTTGATACTTAACGCCCGACGTCATTTCACGACATTATTTATTCCTTGAGTAACTCTGGTCTCAGACTCGTAGCAGCTTGGTATGTCCACCTAACCGAACCAACCGGGTGCTTCAATACTTGTGACTGAGGCGGGGTCTGATTGTCCCAAGAAGCTCACTACACCATGGATGAAGTTCGCCCTCTTTCTACTCGTTGGTCTCACGTCCCTCACCCCCGTTCCGGGCCAGGTGACCACCTCCCCCATTGCCGAGATAAATTTATAATCGAACATGCGCATTTTCTCCGAGCCAAGCTACCAACACCTAATCCACCAAATGTCTTCCTCTGACAGCGGGCGTTCGGAATGCATCACCCTAGGTTCTCCGCCCAGAACGACACTTCGTCTTTTGAACCGAACGCCAATCAGTAGATGGACCTCTTCATCTATGCTGGCGAAGAATGTAAAGCGCATGTCGTACGGGGATATCGAGGCAAGTTAATCATGTTTCCAAGGTTCGAGGAGAGCGAGAACGAACAGAAAG